>CATIWR010010799.1:0-65477 GCA_949677035.1 Omphalea diandra
TAGGGGTGTAATCGGTATACCGCGAATACCGAAACCGCGAATACCGAAACCGAAAAATCATAATACCGATACCGATACCGAGTACCACGAAAACCGCCAAAACCGATACCGCTAAAATTATGCGGTATTCGCGGTATACCGAAACCGATACCGCTAAAAATATACATTTCACATAACGGAAATGTACATTCCACATAACAGAAATATACATTCCACATAACAGAATACATTCCTTTTTTAATTATAATTTCTTAATTATAAATATAACTGTTATTAATAATTGATAATTTATATAAATTTGATATTAAATATTTGATAAATTATCTCTAAATTATTTTTACCAACTGGTCCCTTTGTATATTGGTTTTATTATCTAAGATTGCAAAGTCCTAGCCAAAAACGTAATTAATTATAACTTATGTTTTGTCTATCAATCCTTAAGAAATCTTCTTTTAAACACATATGGAGTTAGAACAATTTAGAAAATAAAAAATATTTATAACATATAATTTCAAAAAAACAATTTAGAACATTTTATATATTAAATTAAATTAATTAAAATAAAAAATAAAATTAATATATTTTTTTATATCTGTTTATATCATATAATTTCAAATTTATATCGACACCGCAAATTTTATCGATACCGCGAATACCGAAATTGAAAAATCATAATACCGATATCGATACTGAGTACCATGAAAACCGCCAAAACCGATATCGCTAAAATTATGCGGTATTCGCGGTATACCGAAACCGATACCGTTAAAAATGTACATTCCACATAACAGAAATGTACATTCCACATAACAGAAATGTACATTACACATAACAGAAATGTATATTCCTTGTTATAAAACGGCGTCGTTTCAATCCATCAAAACGACGCCGTTTTGATGGCGGTATACCGACGGTATACCTCCAAACCGAACCTAAATACCGAAACCGAAACCGAAACCGAAAAAACTCAAACCTTAATACCGAAAATTTTATGGTTGGACCGGTTTCGGTTTCGGTTCGGTTTTGGCGGTATACCGAATAAATACCGCAAAAATTTCAGCCCTACTTATGCTCACAATAATTCAAGTGTCTAAATTACGTGTAACAGTAATAAATATGAAAATTTCTTTTATAATTACTATTTTATTTTTTTTAACAAACTTCCTTTTTATTACTTTAAATATTACAGTTTTAACAAATTTTAATTTTTTACTTTAAATATATATATTTATTTTTTATACATATTTTTATTTATAATTACATTGGTATTATTCTTTCTTATTATTATTATTATTATTATTATTTCTTTTAGAAAAAATAAATTTATTTTTTTATAAAAAATTGATATAAACTGTAAATTTATCAATTTTAATATTACAAAAAAATTGAAAATATCAAAATATTTAACTATAAAAATAAACATAAAATTTACAACAAATAAACTTATAGTTTATTAATAAAGAATATAAGGTATATACCAAAATGAGTGTACGATTTACATAAAATGAAATTACAGTTTATAAAAAATGAACTCACGTTTTATTTTTTTTTCTTTTTTTTTTTTTTCTTCTTCTTCTTCTTCTTATTATTATTATTATTTCATATGTTTAGAAAAAATAAATTTATTTTTTCACAAAAAATTGATATAAATTGTAAGTTTGTCAATTTTAATATTACAAAAGAAATTGAAAATATCAAATATTTAACTATAAAAAATAAACATACTGTTTAAAAAAAATAAACTTATAATTTATTAATAAAAGAATACACAGTTTATACCAAAATTAATGTATAATTTACAAAAAATGAAATTACAGTTTATAAAAAATAAACTCATGGTTTACTAATAATGAATTTACAGTTTACACAAAATGAACTTACAGTGTACAAACAGTAACTTATCATTTACAAAAAATGAACTTATAATTTACCAATAATCAATTTATAGTTTATACTAAAATGAACCAATAATTTACAAAAAATGAATTTATAATTTATACCAAATAAACCTTCAATTTACAAAAAATGAACTTATAATTTATAAAAAATGAATTCGTACTATTCTTTAAAAGAATATATTTGCATTTGTTGATTCAACACGTGATGAAACTCTGATCTATTACAATATGAATAAAGATACATGATATAACAATGTGTTCCCAACCCGTGATTATTTGCTAGCGGCCGAATATAATTTTGGCCCAAGCCCCACAAAATTGCTCGCAATCAACCATCACACAAGTCACCTAAAAGCCACCCAAAATTCAAACAAAAAGATTCCCTCCGAACCTCCTCCCCCCTCCCTCCCCTTTCTCTACCGGTGCTGTGCCTTGCCTTTGCTTCAATTTGTCCATACAAATCCTTAATGGCCACAAACTCTCTTCAGAACGATCTCTTCTCCTCTTTAATTTCAGACATCAAATCTTACTCTGGCAAAGACCCTCTTCTCCCCTGGCTCCGGTGATTCTCCTCTTTAATAACTAAATGAATCACTTCATTTCTTATCTCACTCTGTTCTAATGAATTACTTCATTTCTTCTATCTCTGTTTTTCTTCATTTCTTTCAACATAACCTAACTTAATCTATGCAGGGGGATCAAGAAAATGAGGGACACTTTGCCTCCAAATCTGTTGAAGCAGAAGCTGCCTCGGTTTCTGCAGAAGTGCACACAGACTTTTGAGTCTGATTCGCGATATAGGAACGACGCGCGATTCCTTCGTGTTTGGTTGCAGCTGGTAAATGGTCTTTTACCCTTTTTTTTTTTTTGCTTAATTTCTTAGTTCTCATTTGGTTTCTGAGTGATTGAGAAGATATTTATGTTGAAAATGTGAGTCAAATTGGTTTTGTATATGCTCAGTTTTCTAGGCTATTAAACTGAATAGTGACTAGTAGTAGCAAGTATTTGTATGTTACTTAAAAATGAATATGAACACTAAGAAAAAAACAGGAAACTTTTAATTTTGTGATTTTGAATTGCCACTAACTAGGTAGATTTTAGAAAAATGAGTCAAATTCCACAAATGAAAATTTCTTTTGATCACACTTGGTATTTGTTTACTATTCTGAAAATTTCCTTACAATTAGACTTGGCAATTGTTAAGTTTTTATGTTTTGTTCTATTTATTGATTTATTCATTTTTCAAATGGGATTAAGTAGATGGATTATGTGGATGAACCAAGAGGATTATTGAAAACCATGGAAATGAATTGCATTGGGTCGCAAAGATCATTGTTCTACCAGGCGTATGCTCTTTACTATGAGAAGATTAAGAAATTTGAGGAGGCAGAAAGGATGTACCATTTAGGTGTGCACAAGTGAGTGCCTATATTTCACAAAGTATTTTCTTTTGAGACTCTACTCAGGAAGTGAAGCTTTTCCTACTCATTTCTGGTCCATGTTTCTGGTAAAATATTTTCTATTTTATCACTTAGCTAAATTCATCATTAGTAGAGCAATAGATCATGCTATATGATATCAAGATTGTCTTTTCCTTTGAAGTTGTTGGATTGAGGTAGTTGGATTTTTCGAGCATTTCCTTTTCATTCATGTGATAACCCCATCTTCTGCCTTTCTCTTCCCTGTTGAATTGACAATCATCAACATTAGATGCTATTTTCTGATTTACAGATGCTAAACAATAATGAAACCAGGTAATTTATGACAATCTTACACCAAACTTGGCCTTTTGTATTGCCCGTATCATGCAGAAAATTGTAACTGCTGAAAAGATACTAAAGATACTAACTCCTGTAGTATATTCAGTAATTTAGGCATATCTTAAATAGCTACAAAATTCCATAGACTGTTCTTTCTGGGGAGAACCAGAAAATTGATCGTAAGCTATGTTCTCAATTGGACAGCCTTGCTGAGCCTATTGATGAATTACATAAATCATATGAGCAGTTCCTTCATCGCATGGAAAGGCACAAGAACAAAAAAGTCCAGGTAGTGCTTTGTTCATTTAACTTGTTTAATGTGTCTGCATTGCCCATTCTACTGTATCATCTAACATTTAAAAGGTGTTCTGCAGCGACAGGAAGGCAGATCTGGCAGAAGAGCTCTATTAGACAGGAAGACTAAAGACAATGATGAAAATGCATGCAACATTCAAGATAGGCCTAAAGATGTAACGGCTAGAAGTTCTCAGAATTTGAAGCTGCTGAATGAATCTAACAATACGGAAGATTCATCAAGTGTTGGAGTAGGTGGCGATTCATCTATGAAGGACCATGTGCAGAAGTTTAGACCTAGAGATATATCTGAGCAGCTAGTGATTACTGGAAGGGAGTCGGACAAATCCAGGATGTTGCATGGCGATGACACTGTTGTGGTGAAGTTTGTAGACACTGCCATAGTTGGAAAGTCTGAAGCAGAAGATGCCTGTCACCATGGACTGGTGGATCCAACCATAAACATGAAAGAAGCCATGAATGCTATCAATAGCATGTTTCGAGAGCCTTTGGAGACTGCTCCAATAAGTAGAAGGTCACGGAGAAGTCAAACGAAAGAACAGAATTTGAACAAGGAATTCACAGTTTTTATTGATGAGAACTTGGATAATGGAACTAAATCATTAAACCAAAAAGAAGAAAAGGACATTTCATTGGTTCAGAATGGTAGAGCTCAAACTTGCCAGCTTCAACAAGAACCATTTCAAATATTCATCGATGATGAAGAAAGTGGTGAGGATGAAGGCAGAAGCAATGAAAATGACAACTCAGAGCAGAGTGAATCTCAGAATCTAGCAGCTTCACGCTTGAATACTTTTGTATTCCCATGTCCAAAAGATCTACCATCTGAAAACTCTGATGATATTGATGCTGGGAGTGCACCTCAATTTAAGCTTAGAGAAGATACAGTTGTTCATAGCTTTGTTGGGTCTACCATCTTAGATGAACCAGCAGTGGAAAATGTTTGCCACCATGGTCTAGTTGATCCTACAATTAACTTGAAGGAGGCTATGGATGATATAAATAACATGTTTGGGAAGCCAATAGATTTTGTAAGGACCAAAAGGCTAAAGAATCAGGAAAAAGCACCAGTTACTAAGCAAGATCTTAGTGGATTTTCGATACTTCCCGATGATGAAATGGAAGATCAAAAGTTCCAGCCACCACCAAGGTCATCTCACAGAAGGGATAATGACTTGTTTGAGCCCACTGTAGTTACTAAAGAAGCAATGGATGAGATAAATAAGATGTTTGGAATGCCACTGGATTTTTAGTAACAAATGTTATTTGTATTGCAGTACGGCATAAGTAAGAGTGATTTGTTGTTATCTGTCTCCTTTTTAGGCAATTGAATAGCTCAGTTGTGAAAATTTAGAATAGATAACATCTCTATGATTTGTCTACCTCATGTGAATCATAACATCTACTCTAAGTTCAATTGAAATGTGAAAATTGATTGGTGCTTGTGCCATTTTCCTTCTAATCTATATTGCCCTTAAGTTATCCTGCACTTACAAGTACAACCCGCTAAACAACATCAATGTTTAAGAAGTTGGCATTTACTGGCCTTGGATACATTAGTGGTGCACTAGTGCTGCACATTCATGCATACACCTTATTCTTTTCTTGGGGCTTATGCCCTCTCATGCAAACCCAAAGAACTCTGTAGACTTGGCAGTTTGAAATGTGACTCCACGCAAGGAAAAAAAACACAGTTAAGACCAAGAAAATATATAGAACAAAAAGTAATCAATAAACAGATTTGTGATCATATTAAACATGAGTTTCAGGAAAGCAATGAGCAGGACGGAAAACCAAGGGGCCTGCAGCATACACCGCAGCCTCGTAATGACTTCCTCGAAGTATCTTGTTATCATACCGAAGAGGGGCACCATTGATTCCGTAGTTAATATTGGAGAGGAGGCTGCAATTAGCAAGAGGAGATGAAACAAGCTTCACATGGCAAGATTGAAGGGGATGATCCAAAATGCTGTTGCCCATCTTGAAGCCATCAAGTGGTGCATAGAAGTAACCATGCTCATTAGTTTCATATGCCTTGTAGTAACTGACTTGTCTCATATGGTTTTTGCAAATGACACTAATTTTAGCAGAAGGGATTGGCTCAGCACCAGTCAAAGACCATGAACCATAGTGATCACAGCTCTGGCAATACACCATACCTACAACAACTACATTAATTATTTTCTCCGGTTCTTTGGTTGGCCCAGTCTCATAGGCAGCTGCAAATGGGAGCAACAGAAGAGAGCAGATGACAATTGTGATATAGTTGATTGCCATAATTTTTGAAACTTATCAATGGTTAGAGAGCAAATGCTATAGTGCAGTGGCCTATTCTGACTGGTATTTATAAGATTTATATATAGTTTTGTTTTTCTCTATATAATATTAGGTAGTTTTGAACTTTGGATATACATGGACGCCACTAAGTTTCATGTCAACCACTGTCATTCTCCTGAAATGGTGTATACGTGAACACCACCACCTTCTTCTATTATTTAGACAAGTCAAAGTTTAATTAGTTAATTTCAATCAATTTTCTTAATTAATTTTATTTTAAGAGAATAATTATCCTGACCATTAAGGGACATCCTTATTATTTTTATTCAATCAGCTTGCAATTATGACGTGAGATGAACGTTAAGAGGATTCAAGCAAGTTTCAATACAAAATTCTGCATTTAAAATTTTCTAATACTGCTAAGGTAGTGTAGAGGCCTATTCTGACTGGTATTAATCTTAAAACCACAATAGGAGAATTAAAATCAAGAAACATAAGAGTATAGACGTAAAAATTAGGGACATATAACCCCTAAACTAAACCCTAAAAACATAAGAGTATAGCTTTAAAACTTAAGAATATGCAGCACCCAAAGAAATAATAACATAGTTAAAAACAATTCTTTATGCATTCCTTTTACGAAAAGTAAAATTATCTATTTCTTAATTATAGTTCAAAACCATTCCCTAATTCAAAATATGTAGTGTAAGAAGTTACATATAAAAAAAATTAAGAATTTTGTCTACATATGCATTAATATAATATATAAAAAAAAATGGGGATGGAGAGGGGAAAAAATTTTGAACTAATTTACTGAAACATAAATTAATAGACTAATAGCAATTAATTGAACTTCATTTATCAAGATATTAAATTTATATAGGATCGGGGAACTTGGTTCTAAGGATTCTTCCTATTTAAGTGAGATAGCTCTTGTGGGTTTTGCGGGAAGGATATAATTTGTCGTTTCGATCCGTTTGCTTGCTTTTTCCACCATCTATGGCATCTAATTCTAATTCCTACTCCACTTTGGGTCAGTATTCTCATTTCTGCCTTCATTCAGTTTGTATGTGTTGATGCATTTTCCTTAACCCTATATGTATTCTTCTTTTAGGCAAGTTATGCACATTCATCAATTTGTGAATTAAGCAGATGTCATATAGGATAAAGCACACTCCTCTTTTATTTAATTCAAAATTTAATTTAAATTTAAAAATTGAAATTGAAATACAATTATAAGATTTATAACTTTGGATCACAATTATAAATTCATGGACAATTTTAAATTTTCGAAGTCATTAGGATATATATATATATATGCCCTTTGCTTCTTTAGTAACCACAGCGGACTGAAACGAGCCATGATCTCTTTTGTGACATGACATTGACAGCGGCTGAGCTTTCCATCTCCCAGGTCATCATCGGGAAGAGTGACTATGCTTTGTACTTGTAATTGAATGAGTAAATATTGATGACAGGCCCTTAGTTAGTTCCAATACATACATGTTTGAGCTTACTAGCTGCGATTACAGATCCGTAGTATTTAATGAAAAGATCGAGCACACAACTGAGGCAACCATACAAAATGGTAGGATTTATCATCCAGAACAAAAAGACGAAACAAAGCTTAACAATCCTCTGTGCGTGATATAAAGCTTGATGTAAGGTTAAATATTATTATATATTTTTTCTCCATGAAAAAATTTCATGTATAATAACTCATTACATAAAGTTAATTTTAAATGTACAAATAGCTTCCTCTTCGTGTTTTCAATCCAAAGCATCACCAAGATCATAGGCCTGAGATTGCTAGTCACATGGGGAATCACACTGAATTTCCTAGGATATATGCCAAGGAGTTGACGTTGCAGCTGCTCTGCATGGAAATTACACAGTTGAAAGAGTCTATAAAATGGAATCGGCACAGGGCCAAGTTTGAATTAGTCGATCATGCGAATCCTTCATTAAAATCATTGACAGCAAAAGAGTCAAATAATGAGAGAGAGAGATAACAACCTGACATATATAATAAAACGTGTATTAAATAAATAATTCCAAACAGGAATTATTGTGGCCCATTTCACACCTAAATCCCAAACACGAAAAAAAAAAAAAAAAAAAAAAAGATTAACCAGATTTTCTACTTTATATACAAGCAACTCACTCTCTTGCCTATTAATAGGTACAAGTAGCATAAACTTACAGGCAACTGCTTTTTTGTGCCTCACCAACTACAAACTACGGTACAAACTACAGGAATTTGAGCTCATACTCACAGTTTGATATTTATATGCATTAACTAGCATCTGGTGACAAAATTTCTAGCTCCGCCCACCAAAGAGGAGAGAGTTTTGGAATTGCTGCATCAGGTGCCATTCCTGTTATCTCCCTTAATCTTGCAGTGACTTCTCTCATTGCCGGTTTTTGTTTCGGATCCGGATGCACACAAGACTTCAGCACTTCACCAATTCTCTCCAGTTTTTCCTCTTCGAAGGATTTGAGAGTCGGATCAACCATGTCTTTAAGGAGTTGATCCCCTCTCAAATAGTCTGATGCCCAATCCTCAAGTGAGTCATTGTCCACTGAGTAAGGTAGCCGACCTGTTACCATTTCAAATAGTAGCACACCAAAACTATACACATTGCTTTCAACATGTCCTGTTGGTGTATCTAAGTACTTCTTGCCAGATGTTTCTGTGTCGGTTGCAGTTATCACATTTGAAAAACTGAAATCTGAAACTTTGGCCGCATAGTCGTCAGTGAGAGAGATGGCTGAAGAGTTCAGATTGTTGTGAGTGATTGGTGGATTCAGCTCATGCATATGCTCAAGGCAGTAAGCCATGCCCATTGCAATTCTCAGCCGCATTCCCCAGTCAAGGTGCTCAGATTCTTTAACTGCAGAACCAAAAATCATGAGAAATCTGGAATCTACCATAAAGCTGAATGAAAAGAGAGTAAATTTTGTCTTCTTTCCTGAAGGGAAACAAAAACAATTTTTATCCTTATCTCCTTTAAAGAACTCACTAAAGATTAGATTTCAAATGTATGATCTTATTGATAACTCCATATCTTATTGCACCAAGCTTATAGATTTTGCAAAGCATAATTGCGCAGGACTCTAGAGCCTCATTTCATGAAGTAAAGGAGTTCAATGTATGTGTATTCATGATTTGTTGTCTAATTCAGAAGAATGATCTTTTGGCAAATGAGGGGAGCAACTACATCTATAATATCTGTATCCCCATTGCCTCTTATCCTCTCATGTTTCTCGTGCAATTTGTAATCTTCAAATGGTAGATTCTTTTTATATTTTGTTTAGGAGAAACGTTAGATGCATTTTGTTTCTTTTGTGCTTTTTTCTCTTATATACACATTCAGAAACAAAGAATTAGATATTAAATGTTAATAGCTAATAGCTAATATTTCAAGTAGTAAAGTTCTATGCCTGTAGAATTTCTATAGCATGATAATTTTTGCTCTGCTATTATTTATTTTTCCTGCGTATCTTTACCTTCTCAAATGGGAGTTATCAAGCTATTTGTGTAAAAAGATTATATTTGGGACAGATGGTATATTTTCTTCACTAGGTGACAAAGGAAGAAGTAAATTTTTTCATCTATCTTAGAATGATTATCTGAATTAAGGCTTTTAAACTGATTGAGAATGTGGACTGGAACTTATGATAAGTGTGCTATCTTTGATCTGTCAATAAAATATCGAATGTAAGAAACTCACTGTGTAAATGCTCAAAGAGGGTCCCATTTGGAGAATATTCAAAAACCAGCATTCGCGTGAAAGGTTCCTCCTCCTCACAATATCCAATTAGATTGACAAAATTCTTGTGATTCACTTTTGATAATGTCTCAATCTGAACCAAAAATACAAAAAGAATTAGAATGTCAGATTGCACCACCAGCTGTTATTTTCCAGTGGAGCATGCTCATAGAATACCTTCTTCCTAAACTGAACTTCCAAATTCATAGTCCAGTCCTTGGAATAAGTTACTCCAACAGAGGCCACAGCTATTTCGACTCCACTGGACAAGGTTCCCTTGTACAGAGTACCAATTGGTGAAGAGCCAATTACATTGCTAAAATCTTCACAGCCTGCTTCAAGCTCAGATCTCTTAAGCTTTGGCACACCTGAAATGCAAATCTGAATCATATAAATAGATAGAAAAACGGTGGAACAAGAATACCCAAATTTTCACATTATGCGGAAGGGAAACTAGAAGAAAAAGAAAGATTTGGACCAATTTGCTCTAAAGATACACATATAGTCTGTTAAGGATTTAAATTCTATGGCAATCATCACAAAATTTTCAAAATATTAACCATACCACTATTCCAGTTATCAATTCATGTTTCTACATGAAATGTTTAGCTTTCTACATCCAAAGTTTTAAAAGGAAGTAGGTGTCAGGGTTTGAAGCTTTAGTTTCCTGCACCACAAGGTAGGCACTCAACCAAAGGGGTAATCGCCTAATATCCTGACATGAAAATGGAGAATATAATTTGAAGTGTTTAGCTTGAACAATTCATGGTCTAATGAATGACTACTAGTATGTTGTAATGAACGACATATGCACATTCTAGGAGAATTGTTAGGTGCCAACTTTCAGACACATTTGTAGTCCAATAACTAATGCATTCTCGTTTCTTTGATTGGCATTGTGATATCCTGCAAAATAAATACAGTTAACTTTTCCCCCCAGAAAGAAGAATTACCTGTTATAAATGCTTTCTGAAGCTGTCCACTAAGTCCTGTGGCCCAAGGTTTGACAGTAGCTTTATTTATTTTACAGAGATATAAAATAATGGAAATGACAAGTAGGGCACCCCCCACAACCCCAGCAATAATTGCAATGTCTTTTGAAGAGGAAGTTTTTGAGTGTGAAGTAGTTGGAGCTAAAAGAGGATTTAAAGCAGAACTATTTGGAGAAGGTTTTGAAGCAGAACTATTTGGAGAAGGGGAAGGTGCATTAGGTTCCTCTGAAGGAGCTGGGAAGGAAACATTCACATTTGGAGGTGAAGGCGAAGGAACAATGACAGGTGAAGAATTTTCAGGTTGCGGAGGCGCAGGATTAAATGGAAGATTTGGCACTCGTAAATATGATGATGATCTATTTACTCGAGGACCACTCACCACTTGCAGCCGTCGCCCGTCAATTTCACTTTCAGCTTGAATATTTTTCCTGTAAAAAGTTTGGGGAAGGGAAGAAAGAGGGGGGGTTTGCAGGGAGCTTAAAGTCATCAAAACATAGTATAACAAAGAAAATACAAGAAAAAATTCATTGAAACTTTGAAAGGTACCCGAGTAAGTGAGTGTGTATATAGTGCTATTAATTTTGTCTCAAATTTCTTATAGACAACTGGAAAAGTGTCTTGTGCTGAGACAGAAAGAAGAACAAAATGGCAGTGACATACCATGCAGCAGATCTTTTATTGCAAGAAAATCCTTTAGCTGCAGTAGATAGTTGGCTTTCATCTACTTGAAATTCAGAAAGCATACTCTGATGATGAATTTCAGGCGACAAGTAGCCAAGAAGCCCATTATTGTCCAGAAGACTAAAAAATTGGCAGAAATTTTCAGTTAATCTACCAATCAACGCAGAAGATAACCTCAATCACAAGAAAAATGTTTGACAATATCAACCCACAGGATCGTTAGAGAGAGATTGCTGCCAAGATCAGGTGGAAGTGGCCCCCTGAAGTTATTATATCCAATATCTAACACCTCCAACTCCTTCAACTCTCCAATGCCTTCAGGAATGACACCACTAAAAGAATTGTTCCGCAAAACACTGTAGTAAACAAGAAGTAATAAGACTAGATGTTAAAAACTTTAATCTTTAACAAAAAAGGCTCCAAATTGCAGCTAAGTAGTCAATACTTACATAGACTTTATGTGAACAAGGTCTCTGAGGTCAGGTGCGATTGTTCCACCAAGACAAAGATCTTTCAAGTTCCTGCACATTTCACATTTTTCTTTAAATCAAACTCAAAATCAAGTTGAAGACTTAATCAGGAAGTAATATCATGTGCAAATATAATCGTTAAGTACAAAGAAAGCATTATTCCTCAAACAAAGGCCTAACAGCCAATATGCAACAAGTTCGTATTAAAATAACTACAAAGATTTCAAAGCAACTTAAAAGTTGAGGATTATAGTTTGCGAAGTTTATTTGACATAGTCAGGGAACAAGTTGAGCTAAGGAGGCACAGTTGGAGCTGGTATGATGACATTTTGCGAAGATGTATTAATAGTGCAGCAGTATTGAACGAGCAATACTACAATAACAACAAAAGAATGCATAAACTTCCCTGCCAAAGTTAACAATCCTCCAGTTTGTTAAATTGTTCAAGATATGACTGCAGATTCAAGAATGGACATTTTGCAATCCTCCCTTCCTTCTCATATTAAGAGAATTATCTTCTAAACTTAATCATCACATGCTTAAGTACATAAATTCTTGCCTCAAAGACGTCATGTATAAGCATGGTGATAAAATTCCGTCAACTACAGGATTAGCTGTGCACCAAGATGAACATTTTCTGGTGATTTTTCTCTTGAATCATACACAAAAAATAAAATAAAATCGATGGTTGACAACTTGACCTATTGATTCATTAGCTTCAGTAATTACACATTTGATTGAATACAGAAGAACTGAAAAACCAACAACGCATCCTTAATTTGATCAGAAATCAAACAGATTTGCAGTAACAATAGTCAAAAAAATAAAAATACTAAGAAACATACAAAGTTACAACTGTGCCATCAGCCGAGCACTCGACGCCAAACCAACCACACGGACTAACAATTCCATCTTCATCTTTCCAACTCTTCAACGCGCCGTACGGATCGCTGACTATTCTGTCTCTAAACCTCAACAACGCCACACCTGCAGCAAATTAAGCCAATTCATCATCCATTTCCCCGAGAAACAAACAAAAAAAGTAGAAAACGGTTACGCTACCTTCGTGGTTGAGGGAGGAAGAGAAAATGATAAAGTTATGGTAGAGCCAGAACAGAAGCAAGACTCCGAATCTGCGGAACTTCCGATTTCGCTTATCCATGACAAGGATTAGTATAAAGCTTAGTTTCAAACAAGCAAGTAGCTCCTCAAGCTGGAGATATGGAGAAATCTAAAACAGGCTATAGAACTAGAACATGGAAAATTTCCTAAAAAAATAAAGAATAGTAACAATATTCGCAAGCAGAGGAAGAAGAAGAAAAAGAAGAAGAGAGAAAGAGACTAGATTTGCGATGGCGTGTAGCAGAGCTGATATAATTGGACCAGAGAAGAGCAAATGGAAAACCTGTTGGGGGTGTTTCGAAAACGCTTTCGAAAACGCGTAGCCTTCAGCACTGTGTTTCCTGTTTTGGATTTTTAAATTTCTTTTAAGCGGTGATTACCAACATTTATTTCTCCATTTAGTCTTAGTCTGTGCCGATGATATGAATTTATCTAGAACCAACGTACCACATTTAATCTAAAATGATACAAGAAAAAAAAAATTTTGAGAGAAGAAAAATATGTTTTTTATGACTTAAATTTTAAACAATAATAATTAAATTAAAATAATCAGTATTCAATTGATTTATTCAATTTTTTAAATCAAAAATTAAATAAATCAAATTTATCATAAACATTTGAATTAAATTCACTCAAAGTATATGTAATTGTAATTAAATTAAATTGGAACAAATTAAAATTTTATAAATTTAATATATGAAGCAAATAATTTTGATTTATTTTATTTATAAAATTTTATTTATTTTATAATAATA
Organism: Omphalea diandra; assembly: GCA_949677035.1. Lineage (NCBI taxonomy): Eukaryota > Viridiplantae > Streptophyta > Magnoliopsida > Malpighiales > Euphorbiaceae > Omphalea > Omphalea diandra. Next base: position 14,044 of record CATIWR010010799.1, read on the forward strand.
AAATTTTAACTAATTTAATTTAATTTAAATATATTCGAAATCGATTTGATTGACCGATTGTTTACCTTTGCTTGAACTAATATTGATTGATCTCAACTTATAATTAATGTTTAAACTCGGCTCGTATGAAATTTCGGACCGACAATAATATAGAGCACGCCGATTGTATCATGTGACATTAATATTAAAAAAAAAATCTAGTATTCAAATTTTTTAAAGTGGAGAAAATATTATAAATTAGATGCCAAGGTCATTGAATTCTAGCATATATATATATATATAATTTGTGATTTGATTAAACACTCTATCACAAAAATAATTTAATTTAAAATTAAAAAGATTTAAAATGACTCAATTTAGATCTCACATGACTCTAAATATAGATAAATTTGAATTAGTTCGATTTTAATTTAACCCATAAATTGATCTAATTTAAATCTCGCATGATAAAAAATATGACTCAAAATTGACTTGACTTAAATTCATTCGATTCAACTTATTTGTCATATTTATTACATCAGAATTTAATATATCAAGAAAATTATAATTAAAAAATAAAAAATGAGAAATCAAAAGTAAATGTGTTTAATATTTATTTTTATGGCTAAATGAGATTGATTATTGAAAAATAAAAATATATTAGAAAGCATAAGCAACTGATTTTCTTCCCTACGTTTTGGAATATGGAATACATTAATATACAAAGAAAACAATATCTATAAAAAATTATTGTATATAATTGTTTTCCATTTGAATAAATTTCATATATTCAGAAAAAAAAAAATTGGTAAACTTTATATTGTTGACACGCCGGCCAAAAAAAAAAAAAGGAGTGATGTAGCGTTGCCAGGTACGTAAAGGCCGCGGACGATGGTCGAGACGGGGTCAGGATACTTTGCATAAGCCAAGGGCCCACTTTGGCCTTTAGTTACTTGGATTTTTGCTTAATGACGATTCTTATTATAAATAAATAAACTCATTCTATTTAATTATTTTCCATTTTTCGTTGGTAATTTTCAAAATGGGTTTGGTGGTATTTGGTTGTTTCTTTGATGTTTCCTTTGAGCTTTGGTGGAGATTAAACCCATTTGTACATTTCATGATTTTTAATTTCCCTAATCAGTCGATCTTTTTATATTTTTGAAGGTGCAAATTGTCAATTTTGAGGATAGATTTTAAGCGTTTGAGAAATAATTTAATAACATATAATCATTAATCATCCCATGAAAAAATTTTAGTATGAATGATTCTATACGATTATTTGAATAATGTTAATTTGATTTGGTAATTTCAATTTTAAATAAAATTTAATTAACAAAAGTTTTAATAGCTTTTTGAATTGATTTATAAGCAACCCAATTAGTTGCATTGCATCTTCCCTCTAGATTTGGCCTCTTCCAAGGTGGTAAAAAGGCTTCTTTGAATTGCTTTTACTCTACATTTCCCCTTAGCAAAGTCCATTCCCCACCACATGGCTACGATGTTGTTGGGTTTTTTTTTTTTTCAAATATACAGACATCAATAGTTAATGAGCAGAGAAAATAATTAATAATTAGTAATAATAGGACATGATAAGTAACTAAGCAAGATAAATCTAAAACCATGCAGTTTAGATCGTAATCAAGTACTAATTATGTTCAACAAATATTTTCTTCATAAACAGCGTATTTATAAAAGTTGATCAAGGAGTACAATATGTTGCAATCAGAGACAGTTATTATAAATAGAAGAAAGACTTCAATAAAAAAATATTTATATTATTTATCAAGAATGTATTTATAAAAATGGCTTTCTGTCTTCTATAAATACATTTAATGAATGATGATAAGAAACACTAATGATCTTACCTCTCTTATTATTATCATTAGTTTATTTCCAAACGTTGCATGATTACAATAACAAATTCATTTAATATGGAATTCAAATAGATAAGATTCATAAAAAAGAAATTATATCAAGTAAATATTTAGTCATATAATTGGTTGAAACTTACAAATAAAATAACTATAATTAATTGAATTTTAGTGAGTTAAAAAATTGACATAAATAAAAAATTAACAACAACTAAAAATATAGATAAAAATTTTTAAAAATTAAAATATATATCACTTATTCAACAATTTTTTTTGAGAAAGTGTAATATATATATATATATCACTTATTCAACAACTTGATATAATACACCAAGAGTAATATAGAATTATCCAGTGAATAATAAGAAACATTTGTCGTATTTTGACCAATTGTTAGTAAATGTTCATTTTCTTATTAGAAAACAAGGGAAATACTAATTAAGCCCTATATTCAATAAGCTGATTATACTTTTCCTTATTTAAGCATTTATATTGAATTTAAAGAATGGTTGGTGTTTATCAATCGAAGAAAAATATTGATACATACTTTGAAAACTATACTGCTTATGTTAGCACAGTTGAATGCTGAAAAGTAATGTGTCTCTTGATCAATGTCCCTATCAGAAATGAATAAATGAGCCACCCGACTCATACTAGACACAACAACTGGGTTAGATACTATTTCATCTTTGTGGCTGAGCCAAACAGGGAAAGGGAATGGGAAGAATGAAGTAAAACATGGGTCATCTAAACCATGACAAGAATGTCACGGTCACCTATCTGTCATTCGTCAGAACAGGTCTTTGCCGTCTGTTGCAAATTGGGTTTTGATTGCTTAGATATATTGATGATTTTTTTTAAAAAAAAAAAAAATTTAACCAAGGAATATAGTAATAGACTAAAATGCTAAGCCTAGAAAAGAAGGAAAAAAGCAACAACCATGTTCTTAATTATCACCATCTGTAGTCATTATGAAACTAGTTCAGTTGTCCAAATATAAAGAGCTCTAGTTCAATTTATTTTGAACAAAATGCAAGTAATGGCGGATGTTTTTGGACCAAGCAAGCCTACTATTGTTGAAAATTAAAGTCAATAATAATCTTGTATGGTCGTCTTATATATATATATATATATATATATGACATATTAGTGATGGAGACATGAAATATTTTTAAAAGATTTTAGGTTTGAAATTTGTTATGATCAAAGTGAATATGTTAAAAAACATATTTTCAGTGAAACTTATCTCATATTTGAATAAATATAAAATTAAAGCATGAATGATTTTTTTTCATTTAATATCTCTTAAGTCAATGAACTTGTTTATTTTTTTTTATTTTTTAGTATGTAGAAATATTTAAAAAAGTAAAATTTGCGTGATTTTGAACTCTTGTTTAATGCATTATAAAATACTCGACCATTATAAACTATTTGATATAACAGTGAGACTCTAAAATGGTTGCATCCAACTCAATAATTCCTCCCAATTTCTGTTTTCATTAAAGCAAGGATCTAGAATAGCTCGTGGTCGGACCCCCAAGTGATTGGAAATTGCTTCTTGAGAGGGGAAGCGGTGGGATCTGAATCCAACAAAATCTCACATGAATGAGTTGGATGTCTTCATATTTGTTTTAGAAGTACACGTTTCTTAAAATAAAAATCGATTAACTGACTATAAAGAGACCAAAAATCAAATATTGGTCCCAATTGGATTGGGTAATAACACTGTATATATTCCACAGGGAAGACCCACACAAAGGTTCACCTCATACTTATGGCCTAATTAGTTGGCAAGTTAGTGTTTATGGAGGACTTGCTTATCTATAAAATGGGTGTTCATTTGTTAAATTTATAGAGATCAATGTATGATTTCAACTAAACCTACAAATCAAATACGAATATGAAAAATGGCGACATCTAGAAATACTATATTAGCTTCTTTTTTTTTTTGGTACATAAGAATTATTTAACGGAGATAAAGTTGTTAAATTTGAACTCCAAAATTCTTGCACTATAAGACATACCTGAGCATAGAATTATTAATTTATAATTATATTTTTTAAAAGGACAAGGAAAAAAACTAGAGAGTGGAGATATTAGGAATTCCATTAACATTTCTTGAGTGAATAGATATTTTAGAAATTAAAAAAAAAGAAAAAGAAAAAAGCTATAAAAAAAGAAACAAAGAAGTCATTTATGATTTTAGTTACACATATAACCATTCATCTAATTTGCATAAACAAAATATAATAAAGACAACAATCGATAGACTAGCCCATAAATGGAGGCCTTGGAAATCGTGGATTATTGGGCTTAGATCATTGGGAAGACCTTGATGGCCTATTGCACTTTTAAGCCCATTGTTGAAGGAGAAAATCTCCGTGTAGGTTCCCTAACCAATGTTTTTAAAATAGAGTAAGCTGACCAGTAGTTTAATTAGTTTAATCAGTCTGATTAATCTAATTTAATTAAATAAATAATAAATAAATTTTAAAATTATTATTAAAATAATTTTAAGAAATAAAATATATTAATATATTTATAATAATTAAAAATAAAAAAAATATTAAAATTAGTGAAGATAGAACTAAATTGATCACTAATTCAATTTCTAATTTTATTGATCCGATCATTCTGTTAGATTCAATTTTCAAAATATTGTTTATAACATGATGTAAAAAGGGCTATCTTTTGATAATTATTTGTATGATGCTAATGAAATGTTTATAATTTTAAATTTATAATGTTCCTCTCAAAATTACTTAATATTTTGGGGGTATCGTTTGTTCCAACTAGATACCAATACCAATATACAAATATAAATATTATGAGTAGTCCCATATAATAAATTAATAGAAGTGGCATTCCTAAAAGTTAACCAAGTCTAGGAATATAATAATTTGTCAATTGTTAATCCTTTATGATCTAATACTATAAGATGATTATAAAGGTTAGAGCTTTGTCTTTATTGCTGATTAAGGAGACCAAATCCAGGAAATATGAATACTTGATGCCTGATGCTTCTGATTAGGGTGGGCACAAATCCATCTAAACTAAAAAATTGACAGAATTAATAAATTGATTTGATTTTTTAGTTTGATTTAAATTAATTTACTTTGATTTTAAAAATATAGTGAATTTAATTCAGTTTGATTTTAATAAAAATTTTTATATTGAATAAAGCATAATCAAATTTATTTAAAATCAAACTAAATAGATTAAAACTAAATCAAATCAAATCAAAATGGTATGTCCATTTGAAATTTATTATTTATGTTAAAAATATTTAAAATTTACTAAAACATATTATCTGCATTAAAATTTTTTAAATATATTATAAAAACTATTATTTATATTAAAAAAATTTCATCCAAATCAAATCAAATCAGTTTAATATACTTTAATTTATAAATCAATTTAGCTTAATTTAGTTTGTATTTTTAAAATTTAAAATTTTAATTTTAATTTTATTTAATTAAATCGTTTGATTCGATTTAAGCCTAGCATTCACCCCGACTTATTGATTCCAGGAGTGGCCCAACTGAAAATAATTGCAGATGGTATGGGCGTATTTTAAGAAAGAGCATATGTATGGAAATTCAATTTTTTAGTTGTATGCAATGTATACGCCACTCTGATGTGCTTATGACATATTCATTAAATATTTTTCTAATTATTTAGATTATTTTTTAAATTTGAGATTGAATTATTTTAATAATTTTAATTAAATAAATTAAGTCGATTTGCATATTTAATCGAATTAATTTTAAATCAAATTAAATCAAATTTTTTAAATGTATTTAGATTTTCGATCCAAATTAAAAATTATTAAGTCTATTAATCATTCTCAAGTTAATGAATAAAAAATTTTCAATAAAAGATTAATTTGTTATAATTATTATACAAATGATTCCCAATTTGCCACAGTGTAGCCTTTTGAGGGGCTTTCTCCATGCTTGAAGGATTTTTTTTTTTTTTTTTTTTTTTTTTCTCAAAGTGGTGGGCTCTCATTGCTCTTTTTGGTCCTTTGCTTTGAAGTGGTGGCGGCTTCCTACATTTTGTGCCCGCTTAGTTCAGGCTAAGGGCGATCAGCTATGGTTGTGAACGGATATTTAAATTTATTTAGAGTTGGATCAAAAATTAATTATTTGAAAAATAAAAAGATCAGTATCAAACCGAAATAAATAAAAATATTCGGCTTGAAATAAATCGATTTTCAATTTGATCCAATTTGGTTATTCAGATAATTTAGATTTTTTTAAAAAATTAAATTTATAAGAAATAAAAGTATATATATATATATTAAAAATAAAATTTATGAAAAAATAAAATTTCTACATATATATGCATATATACATAAGTATTTAAAAATTAAATACATATATAATTAGAAATAAATATATATATATGCATATGTATTTAAAAATTAAAATTATAATATATATATATATATAATTTTGAATAACGATTTAGTTCAATTATCAGATCAAATAAAAATTAATATTTTATATCATTTTAAATTATTATTATAGTTTGAATTGATTTGATTATTTTTAATTTTAATTATTTTTCTGTTCGATTAATTGATTCAGTTAAGTGCTCACCCTTAGTTTTGGTGTTTTTTTGGGCTCGTGTCACGTGCTCCTTCATTTAGATATAGTTAAAAATATAAATAAAAAATATGTGAATTGATAATTAAATAGTGTGAAAATAGAAAGTAATATTTTTTGAGATAGAAAAGTATTTAGAATAGATGTTTATCTTTGAAGATGATAGACTTAATATGTTATCAGTGTGGTCAGCGGAGTCTAGGTCAGGAGAACGTGCTTGTAGGGGCAAAGTTGAAAACGGAAAAACGTCGACGTTTCGCAACAATTCGTTACTTAATGAAGGAGCACGCGACACGCTCCCAAAAAACACACCAAAACTAAGCGTGAGCATTAAACTGAATCAATTAATCGAACGGAAAAATAATTAAAATTAAAAAATTAAATAAATAATTAAATCTAATTTAAATGAATTTTTAATATTATTTTTGTTTGTAATTATTAAAAAAATATTTATATTTTAATGTTATTTATTTTAAAATTATTTTAATTATATATTAAATTTTATTTATTATTAAATTAATTAAATTGAATTAATAAATTAATCTTTTAAATTAAAAACCAATTAATTCACTATCGATTGTGAAAAACATTATATAGCAATAGAAATAAAACTGTTTAAAGTCAAAGTCAAAATTGGAATCTCACTAGTAAATCCCTTCCTGGATTCTTCTCAATACTTTTCTAATGCTAACAAATGCCAAAAAAATAAAAGAAAAATTGACGGCAAAATGTAATACAGTTAAATGTTTAGATTTCCTTTTTGTTAATTTGACTTTGACTATGATTTAAATTTAAAATTTTATAAATCTATAAATGACTTAAGTTCTATCAAATTGTTAAATTTTATTAATGACTCAATACTTATCTTATATTTGGTGTATTAATTGTGCGTGAGAAATGAAAATAAATTAAATAAGAAAAATAAAGAGAAATAAAGTAAAAGAATTTTAATTTTTTAATTGTTTATTAAAATCTTTTTCCTTTGTTTGAATCTCTTATTTAACAAATAATGAAATTCAAATACATTTACAAAATATAAAAATTATAAAGTATAAATTTAGCTTTGTAATCCCATTGTAAAATAAATTTTATTTTTTAAAATTAAATTTGAAGATTGACACTTAACAAAGTTTAAAAAATAATAAATATACCTTCAATTGCAAAGATGCAAAGACTAAGAGAAGTAAGTAAAAAGGTAAGAAGGTAAAAATGAAAAATAAATTAGGATATTTTAGTAATTTAATATATTTTACATTTTTTAATTCAATATTTTTTTAAATTCTTTTTCAAATAGAGAAGAATTTTTATCAATATGATTTCTCTTCGAAAGCCTGTTGAAAAATGTAATGCATCTCTATATTTTTCTCTTATTTACAAATCAAATAAAAAAAATAATTCTAATTTTTTCTTTTATCTTTACTTTCATCTAAACAAGCAAAGGGCTGGTATCGACTCTAAAACAAAATCATTGAAGTCAAACTCGAAAAAAAAAAATTAATAAGTTTATATTTTTTTCTTTGAAAATTGAAAAAAAAAAATTGGAATTGAAAATCCCAAATGGCCGAATTGTTTTTCCTTTAACCATCAAAAAAGGAAGGAAAAAAAAAAGCTTCAAAGAAGCTTTTTTACTTTTAACTATTAAAGAAAAAAAATTTAAACTCCTTTTCATAAATCTTTTAATTGTTTATACCACATTTTTAAGTTACTAGCCTACTGATACAATCAAACAGTTAATGAATTATCATCAACAATAACACTTCACTTTTGACATTTCATTCATAATCTTGTTAGCAATGAGTTCTTAAAATAATTTTAGACTTTTTTCTCACTCTTTCCTTTCTCTCTTGTAAATATCTCTTATTTATAGCAGTCAAGGATTACCATTTGATTTTTCATGTCCAGTAACAGCCTAATTTATTATTTTTTTTTGTTTACATTTTTTCTTTAGTTTTTCAACAAATTCTCCATTTTTTAAATTTGTTATTTTTTTTCTTAAGATCTATAGTACATAGAGTTTTATTACCTTTTTTAATGGATTTTTTTTTTGTTTTTGTTCTCAAATTTATCGTTATTGACAGTTTTGGGATTTTTTTTTTATTCTGCTATAGGATTGGCCTTTATTAATATTGTGTTTATACTTTCATTTAAAAAAATTGGTGGTAATTTTTTAATTTGTTTAATTTATAGTTGGATGATAGTTTATGGAGTGCCATATTTAATATGTACAACATATTTATGGTTATAAACCAACAAATTAAACTTAAAGAAAGATTAATATCAATGTTTTGCAAATCGCACTGCATTAGTTGATTGGATTAGTAAAATTAAGAATCAAATCAATAATCGGTTCAATTTGATTCAAATTAGTTTTTAGTATTATTTTTTTTATTTTTAGCTATTATAAATATAAATATATTTTATTTTTATTTTTAAAGCTCTTTTGGTAATTTTTTTGAATTTTATTTATTATTAAATTAATTTAACAATACTGGTCAGATCAGCTGAATTAAAAATTGATCAATTGACTAGTTCAATTTAAAAATATTAAATAATATATATTAAACAGTGACTAAAAACTAATACCCAGTGAAATGCATGTACCACCGATTAACTAAATTTAAGACTATCAATTCAATTAGCTAATTTTAAGGTCATTAATTTGATTTTATATTTTAAAATGATATTTTTATTATCTATTTGCCATGAATGCAAAGTTCTATTTCTTAAATTTTTACATGTTGAAGTTTTATATTTTTATATTGTTGTACACTTTTAATTAATGGAATAATTCTATTTTTTCTTTTTTTTTTTTTTTAAAAAAAGTAGTGTAAAATAAGGAATTTGAAAGCAAGAGAAGAGAATGATCTAATGCTGAGTTGTTTCCTTGGTGTTCGGATAAACTTAAGAAAGTAGCAAAGCTAATTCTGACTTTTCCTTTTAAAGCTACCCATCCATTAGAGTTTCTCATTCGAATATTTACGTTATTCATATAGACATAAATGGAAATCAAAGCTATCCATTTTGGTAAAGATATGACTCATATCCGAAAATTAGTTATTTTTTTTATTAATTCAAAATTAAAAAATCAATGATCAAATATTTATTCAATGATCAAATATTTATCTTACGAAATTCAATTTCTAAAAACTAAATTTCACATCAACTATATTATAAGATAGATATTCACTTGAACATATAATAGCATTCACGAGCATGTCAATAATTTAAGGAAGCAAAATAAAAAAAATTATGACAAAATAAAAAAAATGTAACATTATTAGGTACAAAAACTAAATTAGGAAAAAAAAAATGGAATAATTAGCATTGTCCTGTTTTTAAGCTAATTCTGAAATTCAATGCACAAAATTTAAATGCATTATTAAAATGTTTATTTTTTCTTTTTTTGAGAGTGAATATAATTAATTATCTAAGAATGGAGAAAAAAGAAAGATTATTATTATTATGTTTATTTTAATATAAATATAAATTATAAATAAATAAATAAAATTTATTTATTAGGGATGTTAATGGTGTGTCATGGCCAAGAAAGCTCCAATGTACCCTTGTAGTTTTCTGTGAACTTTGCAGCTCCCATTAAAAACAAAATCCTCTCCCCATTTCAAAAAAAAAAAAAAAAACTATTTTTTAATATTTTTTAGATGTATCAAAATACATGTTCATTTTCATTAATAAAAAATATTTATAATCAATTTTCATAATTTATCTACATTAATTATTAAATTAGATAAATATATTTTATTTTATTTTTAAATATAATTAAGAGTATAGGTAAAAAAATTACTACAATTTATGAAGTGATAAAATATTAAATATTTTTTAAAATAATGTGAAAAAAATAAAAGATGAAAAATTTTTTAAGAAAAAAATAGAGCAGAATTTATATTTATCTTTTATTTTTTATTCAAAACAAAAATAGAAGATATTAATAAAAAATTTCCAAAAACATGTTTTTTTGAACATATGTTATCTACACTGTTTTACACAATCACTGATACACTAACTAAACACATTATTTTACACTTTTTTAATTAAAAAATAAAAATCTTTTAAAAAAAATAAACATAGCAATTTTCCCTTCATAAATGTGGTCACCTAAGTTCGCATTTACACCCATGCTTGTTAGGTGGCAAAATTCTGCAACTATCCGTTTATTTTGTAGAAAATATTTTTTAAAAAAATATTTTTCATATTTTTTTTATTGGATATATTTAAAAAAATTGATCAATAAAAAATATTTTTTAATTCAAAAAATTTAAGTTATTTTTTTAAAAAATGACTTTTTCTTTTGAAAACAAAAATTTATCTAAATAGAAAATAAATTATACAAAGATATATAATTATTATTATTGTCCGGATCTCAATGATTTGGAAGATCAAAAACAAAAAATAGTGGTATTTGCTAGCAACAACATCATTTGTTACTATCGGCATGCGTCATTGATCATCGTCGACCAACAATGATAGTCGGTGATCAATAGAACCTATAAAAAAATTTCATTTTTAATATATATTTTTTATTTTAAATAATAAATAGTCTAAATATAAAAATATTTATAATCTAAATTTTGGTATAGTCTTATAAAAATTTTTATAATGTGATTCAAATACTAAAAAATATATTATTTATCTTAAGAGGTACTATTTTTCGTAAAATAAATGCGAATGTACCACAATGGCAGTCAATAAAGCATAATGAAATTAAAATATTGTTGGTAAGATTATAGACATTTGATCTAAAACAAACAAATCCCATCAAATGATGTAACCAAATGAACCCACATAGGGCTAATTCCTATTCGCCCGTATTCCAAACACACGCAAACAAAGAAAACAAAAAAACCACTAAGCTAATGCTACTCATTTTTTGGGCTACGTTGACATGCGACGCCGGAACACAGGAAAACAAAAGGGACACCTAACGAGACCATTGACATTGCAAACTGAGCAGCTCCTAAACCCAGACTTATCAGTGTAGATCTTATGGCTACCATTGCACTGTTCACAAACAACAAATCTGAGCCCTCCACATAAATTACAGTCGTTGGATTCAACAACAAACGTTAGCCCACCAATGAGCTTCTTCAAATCTCCTCTGTCATTCATCTCCTTGATCTCCTCGGCCCCACCTATATACGTCCCTCCTATAAAAACTAACGGTAAGCTTACCTTTTTCGAGCCTGTGATCCGCTGCAGCTCGTCTAGATACCTACCGTCCATGGACAAATCACGTTCGTCTATTTGCACACGGAACCCACGTAGGATTGATCTGATGGTCCTGCAATCCTCAAATGTTTTACGTATAATGCGGAGGCTAGTAAAGTAAAGAACAATATTATGGTCATCAGCGTTGGGTGGTGGAGAAATGATGGGTTGTTTTAGGTGGTGGTTGTGGCGGTGATGGCAGAGAAGTGAAGTGGCAATCCGGACTCGGTGGAAAATGGAGGGTCTTTTTGGGGAGCCGGGTTGGGTTATGCATCCGTTGGCTCTTCCAAAAGAAGGGCATGGACGTCTTTAAAGGATGAGCAAGAGAAGTATCTTGGTGATGGTAACGGTGATGGTGGTTGTAGTGGCTGTCTGGTGGAGATGTGAGCCCTACTAGGTGATCTGAGCCACTCTGGCCACATTAGGGAGAGAGGGGAGAGACTGAAGAATGGGGACTAGTTAGGGTTGGAAGGTGGGGAAGGAGAGGGCCTCTCTAATTATAAATGTTAAAAGTGTTTTTTATGGCACGTTATTAAGCGGGTTTTGTCTATATTTGGCGAAAATTTTGTAGCCATTTTTTGGGGGCTAAAATGGGTATTATAGTGCTAATCTGCTTCTCTGTTACGGTAATTTCTTGATGGGTATTTAATTAATTTTTCTTTCTTTAATGGCTTGGGGGATTTTTAGAAAAACTAATGGGAGTGCAGTGGACCGAGATCTGTCATATCCTAAATAATTTTCTATCCCATAAATTCTGCTTGCAAGTTGCCAATATGGAACTTAATTGCTTTGCTCACACTATATGTTTGTGCAAAGCATGTGGACAAATACCTAAGAAATCATTTGTTAAATTCTTAATTATCCGTACAAAACGAGTTGCTCAGGGTCCAAAGGTGCAGTAAGTCCCAATGGTTTCTACCTGCCATTCCCATACTTGTTCCCATCCTAACTGACTAGCATCTCTCTTATCATTAATCCAGAATCAACCACCTGAACTTTTTAAGCCATTTCATGTGATGATTTTACTTACACTCATCCAAGCATGTCTTGGAATCAGCTTCTTATGCATCACAATTCATATTCTAAACCATTTCTGGTGGTCAAGTATCTATCTAACAATATAAGAGGTTGAGAATAAATTCAGCAATGCCAATTCTCTGTAAATATTTCCATTATACCAAACTGAAGTTATGATCAAAAGAACAAAATGAGAGTTTGAAATTTTGAATCATGTCTAATTTTCATTAGAAAAATTTAATAATCTGCATGTATTTCAACTTTATATATATATATATATATATATATATATTTGCACATGCAGACGCCCTTCCTAATCACGTTATGTTTCTGTAGGATCACAGGGTATATCCACCACTAGTAGTCTAATTTCTATAACTTCAAATTCCTTCAGTGTTCTTACTTCTTTACTGAAAATGTTATTCCTGATATTTTTTTTCATGTTAACGAGCCTTCAGTAGATTATTGAAAATAGGACTATGTTTCCTCTTATATTCTTGAGTAATTATGGTACTCCGCATATCAAAATTATTCATATTGAATCATAAGTTGCAACCATCAGAGCAATATTATCATCCACTACCAATTCGAAAATACCAAATTCGGTTACATTTTTCTTACTTTTTTACGACAGTGCTGACTAATTCATTAATGATCAACCAACCTGTGTCAAATTAATCAAAGAAAACCATGTTTACCTTTTTTTTTTAATTATAATTTTAAAGTGATTTTTGGTACCCCTCTCACCTTTATAGAACAAGTACCTTTACTGTAATGATGCTGAAATGTGAAAACTGAAGAGTGATTAATGACAAGAAAATTCTGATTACTCATTAACATTGAGAACATATAATCTGTTGGCAAAAAGGGGAATATAGTTTCAGGTTTATAATGCCAGAATAAAGAGAGGTAAATTTTGATTACACCAGGGAAAGGGGTAATACATTACTGTAGGAATCCCACATTAAGAAGCATCTTCTCAGTTTATATATGTCTACTACTTTGCTGGTGTCTAAAATTTTGGATTAAGCCTAAAACAATAAGCTGTGTCATGGAAGAAATAATGCTTACTAATAAAGTTTAAGTCCTTAACCATGATATAATAGAAGAAAACAAACAAGAAAATGCTTGAAACGATAGAAAATTAGATATGCATATGCAGTTTTACGGACCTTAAATACCTCACAATTTTCCTCCTTTAGAGATGAGAATGTCCCCATAAGATAATTTTTGTTCAACTCTTAGGAGGTCACGAGACGCAAGAACTGCACACAAATTAGCCATGAACCCCATTTTTATTTTGTTGGAACGCACCAGTTCTATTATAGTTGGCAGGGTAAGAAGTTGTATCAGTGTATGAGCGAATACCACAAGTTTGATAGAAGAGCATAGCTGCTCCTTTTCGGTTCATTCCAGCAGCTAGTTTGTTCAAGGATTCTACGTGAGGGGCTCCTGGAGTTTCAAAATGTTGTTTCATCTGCCTGCAGGCATTGAATTCTTTGTGATAAATATCAACTGATCAGACAATCGACCTTAAGACAAAGAACATTAATAATTTCAAAAGAGCAGTACATTCTGATGGTGTCAGTTATCTTGTCCAAAGGCTGATTGATGATTGGATGTTGGGTTTGGGTAGGTCCAGTTTCCACCACCAGTTCTGTAGGAAAACAGAAATTCAGTCAGGTGGAATTTAGGAGCTCTAACAAGAAAAACGTTAAAATTTTTAGTGGACAAAGCTGCTAAAACCAAAGAAATGAATCACGGTACCACATATGTACCTTGGTCAGGTGTTGGATCATTCTCAGAAAGCCTTGATAACTTGAAATTTGGATCCGGAAACTGCCATGACTTTTCTTCTTCTACCGGTTCAAGGCTGCTGCCACTGTGTCTAGATGCTGAGTATGGCCTTTTCCTGTTGGATCTGTTAATTGTCAGTGTTTCCAACCTTCAATAAATGTACATATATTCTCAACTGAAGAAACTAATTAGTTATAAAGCCAAATTCAATGGCTAGTCTTAAACATTGAAATGAATAATTCACACAACCATTTTTTATTTTTCACCTTCCTGAATGGACGTGATGTGACGGCATGCCACGTCCTGATCCTGAACTTGGGATGGATCTTATTTCATCTCCTGTGAATTTACATAAAGGCAAGAACTTAGAGAATTATCTTCATGATCAAGTGATTACCCAGACAGCTCTCTATACAGGTGAAACATACGATGTGGGAAAGAAAATACCAGAATTTCCAGGTGTCACCAAATTTGCATCAGTTGTCTTCCCACCATCGTTAATAAGGTTGGCTCTTAGTTCTCCCATGAGGATTTCTGTTGATATCTCATTGTTGACAATGGTTGTTCGTTG
Source organism: Omphalea diandra (assembly GCA_949677035.1). Taxonomy (NCBI): domain Eukaryota; kingdom Viridiplantae; phylum Streptophyta; class Magnoliopsida; order Malpighiales; family Euphorbiaceae; genus Omphalea; species Omphalea diandra. Next base: position 29,115 of record CATIWR010010799.1, read on the forward strand.
TTTCTCTATGGAAAGACCCAGTGACTGAGAGCCAACTCCACTGTGAAAATCTTCAAAGGGCTTCATGTCCAAACACTCAAATCAGATAGGTCGTTTTATCATCTCCTTCGAACAAAGAGAGATGATTGGAATAACTTACATATCCCATTATATCTTGATAATGTCCTCTCTCTGGTGGTGATGATGATGATGGCTCTGGAGGCAAAGGCAGGGAAGTTCTTGCTGCAAACAGAAGTAGAACATGAATTTACTTATCTGTCTCTGTTGAAGTAAATCATCTTAAAAGCAGCCAAACAGAAACTCTGACCAGAAGAAGGTGAGTCATGGGGAGGTTGGCTACTTTTCAGCCAAAGCTTCAGAAGAGGAGCTGGATAGTATATATCTCTGTTCTCATTTCTAGATAACTCATCAATAAGTACCAGAGGTGGCAGATCCATGACGTTAGCTACCTTCGTCCTAGACATGACATCCCTGCGTGCCTGCAAAACGTATAATGTTCAAGGTTCTTTTTGTTTTTTATTTTAATTTTTGTCTTCCAAGAGTAAATATGTGCAAAAATATTTAAAGTTTAGACAAATAGAATGTCCTTATCCTATCCAATTTTCTTCAGACATATCAGATGATAAGATGAATTTGAAATGGGAACTATGCTGGAGATCAAGTACAAACCTTTCTTTTTCTTCCTCTTCTTGAGACAATATCAGAAGCATTTTGAAGCCATGACTGGTATAGATCACCAGGAATAATTGTTAGTTCATAATCCAGTGGAGGGGCTGCATATCTTTTCGTCCTTCTTTTAGTTGGACCTTGCCTCTGTTGATCCTGCTTCATATCCTCTTTCTATTTCAGTTAAACTTGCATGGTTTCTTTTATTAGTCCCACAAGCTGGAGTTACTTTAGATTATTTTACCTGTCTGGCTACCTGGAATTCATCAGGTTGTTGATTGACCTGTTTTTCAAGATGATCTTCAATTTCATCAACTGCAATAAAGAATTCAGAATTGTTGTGTTAAATAGCAACACAGCTAGATGGTTTCTTATGCTTATGTTTCAGTATAAATATTCATTCTATCAGGTAAAAGCAATGGCCACAATCACCATATCTGCAGTTTCTCAGTTTATCAAAATGAAGGAAAAATAATTAATTTTTCTCGAGTTTACTAATACACATTATTGCATGTCAATTCTAAAGATCCAACCAAGAAACGTATGCCAAGCCAATCACAGAGAAAATGATGTATGCTCAGTTGTAAAGATGTTCGTTATAAGAGTTTGAGAATCAAGTTTTCTTGAAATTATCGGATCAAGGAAGCTCCACAGGTCAGTTGGGGAAAGAATTTTTACTTAATCAATAATAGTAAGAGAAAAAAAAAAAAGGGTTCCATGTCTTAAATGCAAAATTTTTTTTTTTGGAACATGAGGATGTTAGAGTCTCAAACATGTTTTGAAATAACAAGAAGGAACTTGTGTTAAAGTATGCCTAAGAACAAGGAGGAACTAGAGTTAAAGTATGCATTACTCAGCACAGAAGTCCTTTCTGTTTCAAGAAACACTAAACAAGCGTTGTTTGAGATGTGCACATTTTATTATTACTGACCTCTTGGAGCTTCATCCTGTCTGGGTGGGGATTGTATGAGAGTAATTGGGATCTCCATATGGTCTACTGAAGTGAAGTTCAATTGTGTCTCCCCATCCTCTTCAGTATCGAATCTGCCACGTCATCAACAATTACATGTACATGAGAACATTGTATAAATCAATGAATATACAACGGGAAATATATGCTGAAAATTTTCAGAATTCCTATTTATTGATCTGGAAGCACATCATCCAAAATCAATCATGAAAACCCAGAGAACAATAATGGGCGATTGTTTGGAACTACCTTTCAAAGCGATTGTATGTTTCTGTGTGCGTCTGATATAAATCAAAACGCTCAAACAATTTGATGTTTTCTGCATTAGCTGAGACAACAATACTAGTTAGCCTAAGGGAACAACTACAATATCGTCAGATTTGGAGATATCTTCCGGATTGATAACAAGAGAAAGGAGTTCTATAGGGGGGAAAAAAACCTTGATGTAGTTGCTGGGATGCATCTTCCTCCCTGGGATCATTGTTAATAAAGGGCTCATCAAGATCATCAAGTCGCTGTACATGTAGAACATTGTAGAGATTAAACTCCATGGAGCAATGCCAAAAAATTTAGCATTTACTGTTTTGAGGCAATTTATTAAAATGAAAGCTTGAATGACATTACCATGTAAGAATATGATTCAGTTTCTTGTCAACTCATATGCATTGACAGCTAGATTACAAGTTTACACCCAAGATACATAGAAACAGGGAGGGAACTAATGTTATCCCTTCAGGTTATCACACGTGGCCATAGATCAGGAGGCATCAACAATCAATAAAAACAAACAAAATAAATAATTATCCCAATGAAATGATGTAAAACCAATTTTGTAATCAACAAAGGATTTTTTTTTTTGTAAAAAAGATACAAATGAACAGGAAGGAAGTGAACTTTAGACCCAAGACCCAGAAAAAATAGGACAATTTTATGTGATGGGCATTTGCATTTCTTAAACTATACAGCCTTTTTAGCTGAACTAAACTTGGAAAAGGTCCACATTTGACGTTGCAAGTTACCGCAGATCCACTGAAGAAAACGGTTTTTTTCCTATCTCAAACCAGATTTAAGTCCCATGATAAAATGACATTTAGAATCCCTATACATGTATTCTTTAACATAACAAACCAGAATCAGTAACCGTAATCTAATGGCTTTAGAATAACGGACTGCTCCATAATTTAATTTTATTGCGTTGATTAAAAGCCAAGGCAAGTTGTTTGACTGTGACGATAAACGGCCTTTTATGCTTCATGGTTTAAAGGGTACATTTATAAACACCTCCGATTCAAATAATCCGCGCCATTTCCTACCGTAACACCCTATCTTGATAATGACATAACACCCTAAATAAATTCTTCACTTAATTCGTTGATCCTGTGGCATTTTAAAACCATGAATAAAAGACCCAAGCTATGATTTGATCATACAAAGTTTTACCATGGCAAAATAGGCAGTATGTTGGAAACCCATTGAGACGTTAACATTGGAGAAATTAACAGATTGCTCAATATCTCCCATATCTGTCTGTTGCTTCTCCGGTAAAGTCACAGCTTCCTTCCTGCATGCAGGGACGACACAGGGGACACACAAATTAACCAACCAAAAACAGAGCTTAGCCCATTCCACCCTTCTACTCGTCCTACTGCACCCAACCCATATCTAAGAGACAGTGAACGATAACAACTATAAGAGCTGCTAACGTGCGCAGGTCTGTAACTATGTTAACACTAAAACAGAAATAATCTGCATATTTGAGCTATGGTGCACTGGTTACTGAACAAGTGTGCTAAAATACGCCCACTGAATGAGAGAGAGAGAGAGTCAGAGACAGACTTGGCCTGGGATTTTCCTTTAGGAAGGACAGTAGGGTCCGGAGCTGATCTGACTTTCCATGCTTCGTTGATTTCGACCTGATAAACCACAAATCATCAACAAAACACAATAGAATCATAAGATCAGAAGTCAAAAAGAGGAGTATATCTTTTATACAAATCAAAGAAGTCAGTGAAAAAGTACCATTAAACGGGTAACATCATCTGCGATGAAAATACACTCATTATTATCACAAATAACAAGAATTGAAATAGAACAAGAAGAACGAAATCCCTCACCCCCCCACCAAAAGAAAGGAAAAAAAAAAAACCGTATAGGAGTTTCACTTTTCGTTCGTATACAATAACAACTCCACCTGATAAACCAAGAAAAATCCTCTAATTAGTTACTTGGAATTCAAAAAACAAAAAAGAAAAAATAAAAAGGGAAAACTATATATGATGTTATAATATTATTATACCCATGAGAATTCCAGAGAGCCTAAGAGCCATTGGTACCGCCGGATTTAAAATCTCTTCACTGTAACCAAACGCCTAAACATGAGAATCATTGAATAGATTGGACCGACATTGAATTTATTTATTTTTTTTAAAAAGAGGCATAGTAATAATAATAACCAGATAGTGACAAGGTTGAGCTTGTCGAGCTTCCTACGGTTGATTTTCGCGTGCATGGTTGCGGCCATCCTTTAAACACAGAACGAAACATCACATAACTAAAACGGTATCGTATTAGCTGAAAGTTAGAGAGATTTATTTTCAAAAAGGAAGCCAAGTGTGTGTAGCTTGTGGGACAAGAACGCGCAGACGTTGTAGTTTAAGCATGAAAAACCAATGCGAAGTAAGAAACTAAGAAAAAGTGGGAAATGAAAGGTCACCAGATCTGGCCGAGAGGTGCTTTTCGAGCTAGAAGCTGGTGAGAGTAGAACATTCTGTAAGACACTTAGGAAAAAAAAAAACAGAGCAGAACGGAAACAGAGGAAAAATTAGAAATATTTGGATATTTAAGGAGGAGGAGGACGAGAAGAAGAAGAAGAAGAAACGTTTCGGGAGTGGTGAGGGGATTTGGTTCTGATGAAACGAGCTATATACTGTCCGCCATGGTCGTGGCGCAGAGTACATGTCCGTGTAGGGTGTGGGAGATACAGTAACCTGTGTAGCACAATTGTTTTGGTACTATTTTGCAACTAGCATGCCAATTTTTGTGATACGTGGGCGTAGGTGGAGAAAGGTATAGCAGTATCTGTTGGTGATGTTAGTCTCTCAATGAAAGGGCTGAAAGTTCGTTATTTCTCTCTTTTGGGCCCCACAGGATCAGCTGCTTGCTTTGCACTCCTCGCTACTTCTTCTTCGTCTTTTCTCCAAGGCATAGATAGCGGTCAGCAAAAACTGGAACGGAATGAAAAAATCCGATCCAATCAATTCAGGTATATTGGTTTAGTTTGATTTCTTGATAAATTTTGATTAGGTTTGATTTTTATTTTAAAAAAAATTTTAATTTTCTGTTTGGTTTTTATATAAAAGTCAAATAAATTAAATAAAAAAATTATTAATAAATCAAAACAATTAAAATCTAATTAAATTTAAAATACATATAATTTAATTAAATCAAGTCAAATCGAATCAAAATTTTATAAATTTAATTTGGTTCGGTTTATATATTTATAAATTTAGGTTAATCGTTTTGATTTATTTATTTTTTTAAAAAATTTCGATTCGATTTGATCTATAAAATAAAAAAATTTAATTTGACTGATTTTAATCAAAATTACCGATTTGCCCACTCCTAAACATGAAAACTAAATCAGTTCTTAAACTATTTTAAAAAATCTAACTAAAGACAAATTAACTATTTAGTTAATTTAGAATACAACTCTTATTTTTAGGCTTATATAAGGACAAATTTAAGTTCAGCGCGTGAACTTAGATTTTCCCAAAAAAAAAAAAAAGGTTCAGCAGGTGAACTGAAATAATAAAAATAAATTTTTTTATTGAAACAAATCATAATAAGAAAAATAGAAATTTTCTAGTAACAATTTTCTGTTCGGTAAAAATTCACAATTCAATAATATTTTCAATTTTCTGTTTAGTAAAAATTCACAATATTTTCTGTTTAGTAAAAAATTCCCAATTTTAAAAGTAATTTTATATATATTATAAATAAAAATATATAAATAAATTTAAATTATTAATAAAAATTATAGTAGAGCTTATTCACAAACTTATTAATGATTCAACTAGCAAATTTACAAATCAAGTATTAAGACATTTAAAATTAGCTTATTTTAAACAACCTAGTTTTAAATGTATTATAACTCGATTTGCAAATTTGATAGTTCATTCATTAATACATTTAAAATTAGCTTATTTAATTAATCAATCAAATTTAGTTTTAATTTAAGAGTTTAGTTAATTATCAAATTGAATACTAATAAGTTTTTGTCGAACTGAGATCGTACACAACCTTACCAAAATGATCTAGAGAGAAAAAAAGAAAAGGTTTCAAAGTTGTGGTGCTTTTACATTAATGCAAAATTAGGTACTTTATTCAAATAATCTCTAAATTATGATTAAAATTTTATTCTGGTAATTAAAAAATAGATTTTTTATTTAATTAAATTATTTAAATATAATTATTATTTCAATTAATATAGTTTAACTAAATTAAAAAATTTTAAATTGCACAAGACTTAAAAAATAGCATAAATATGATAATTTCATTTTAATTTATATAGCAATGAGATAGATTAATATTATTAGTAAGAGATTTTTAATTCAATTGAATTATATTAATTAAAATAATAAATATATTTAAGTGATTTAATTGAATAAATTCGATTTTAATAATTAAAATAAAATTTTAGTTGTATTTTAATAACCATTAAAATAAAAAACCTGAAAAAATATGCAATAATAAATTTAATAATGTGGTTAAACAATACAATTGTGGTGTAATCTAATGGCCCACACCGCATAAAATTACCTGCACAGTTTGGGCCATGCAGTCCCATGCAAATCACAGTTGAAAACCTCCATCAGCCCTAACCATTGATGGACAACAAACGCCTCGAAATTAGCTTCTCAATGAATATGTGAAATTTGTATTCTCCCATCTCTTCAAATAAAGCTCCTTGCCTCATACACTAACTGCTTGAGAAGATCTTTGTTCAAAGAAGTTTGACTGAGACTGTGTTTTGGATATTTCAACGGTTTAAAAATCTGTTTAACCTGAAGAATTTTTTTGAACTATCATCCAATTGTTCATATTCTAAATTAACAATCTTGGAATTATTTATTCTCCATACTCCTTGTCGTTTTCCCACCCTCTGCAGCCAAGGACAACAACCCCCAAAAGAATTCGCAAGCTCAAAGCCAACTCCACACACTCACTATAGATCACCTCCCTTCATTCCTCCACTGACCAACACCACATGGACAGCCCACTAATCGAACTCTCAGACACAGAGGTTCTCCTAGACTTCACTCTTTGCTCCAAATGCCGACCCAACATCCGCCTCCGCTCCCTCTCCGCCAGCATCCCAATCGCCTTCAAAGTCCAAACTTCATCCACGCACAAATTCCTCGTTAACCACACCCCCCACCCCAAAATCAACTGGGGTTAGCCAGCCTCTATCCATTTCCACCTTCCAAATCATCCTCAAACCCCAGGCCCACATCCCCTCCTCTTTCCCTCGCTCTCCCACCGACCGCTTCCTCATTAAAATGGCGCCGTTTCACTCAAATTCGCCAGACTTCCTCACTCCGTGGTTCTGTTCTCTTCCTCTCGGTTCCATTCAGGATTTTAAACGCAGGGTCCCCTTCGTGGGCCCTTTCTCCTCCACCACGCTGTCAACTGTGGTGGCTTGGATTCAGTACGGAATATATTAAAGAGGCAGAGGTCGGTTCTTGCTGAGCTGGCACCTCGCGAGGCCGAGTCGCTACTCCGAGTTGGCTCACCCGGAGGACATGGTAAACTTGCAGCTTGAAGCTGGGTTGAAGACTGACGCAAGTGCGAAAGAGGATAATACGCCGGTGGATTATACTAAGTGGAAATCCAAAGGGTGGAGTGAGTTAAACGTGGCTGTCGTGTTTTATCGGACGGAGGATGTTTTGGATTTGGTGGATAGGATTGGGCCGCTGGATTTGAGAGATAAAGAGGGTAGAACACCGTTGCATTTGTCGGCAAGTAGAGGAAATATAAGGAGGGTAGAACACCGTTGCATTTGTCGGCAAGTAGAGGGAATGCTAGCTGTGGTTGGGTGTTGGTGGAATCAGGAGCGGATAAGGATGCGAAGTGTAAGGATGGCAGGACTGCGCTGTGTAGAGCTGCTGCAAAAGGTGATCTACTGATGATGGAGATATTAATTGACATGTGTACCGACCCCACAATTGTAGATGATCGTGGCCGTTCAGCTTTTGACGCTGCTCGGGACAAGTGGCAGGTAACTTTGCTACACAGCGCCACCATTCCCATGATTAAACTTTGAGAGTGCAAGCAAATTTAATTTCAGGTTCATGAATTCTTAGTAAGCAATGGCATCTTGATAGAACATTAATTTGAATTTAAACAACCTGAGCTATAGTTGTCCAATCCAATCTCTAGTCCTTATATTATGGGCTTTTATAGCTATAATTTTCAAATATTTAGATAATAATTTTATTAGTATATATAATTTTAATCATTATAGATGATTTTTTTTATAAATAATTAATAAATTATACATATAATTTAAAATTTTATGCAACTATCATTACTGTAAAATTCACTTGCAGGAGAACATCTTAGAGATCCTTGAACGTGGAGAACTAGTATTAATGGCAGCAAGGCGAGGGGACTTGGAACGCCTGAAATAATTATTACAGACAGGTGCAAGCACAAATTATCACGACCAATATGATTTAACAGCCTTGCATGCAGCAGCTATCAAAGGGCCCAAGGATATGGTATCAATGCTAGTTGAAAGTGGGATAGATATGGAGTGCCAGGACAATGAAGGCCATGTACCCTTGCATTTGGCCGTGGAGGGTGGCAACTTAGAGATAGTTGAGATGCTTGTCGACAGAGGACCAATGTTAATGCTAAGAACAATCAAGGTGCTGCCCCACTGTACATGGCTAAGACAATTGGCTACAGTGACATCTCAGAGTTTCTTGTAAGCAGGGGAGCTTCCACTTCTCGTCTTTCCTTTTTATCTTCCTCATAATCTATGTCATGCCCAGCGTAATAGTAGTCCAGTATTTTGTATTAGGCCTAATAACTCTACATGACAACTTTGCCCTTGGCACCGCATGGATACAGTCTCAACTAGTGAAAATTTAGTTCTCATATGATTACATTTTTTTATGGACAATAATTTGGCATGTAGTTGAGTATTTGTTAACATTCTGATGTAATTGTAGAGAAATCAAATTAGAATTGAGGAGTACATTAATAACGTTGATGTCTGAAAGGAAATAACCCATCTGCTAGTAATGTTTCTATTAGTTCCAATATGTTCCTTTGCTACTTTTTCATCCTATCTCGTCGATTATAGTTTACATTATGACCGGTATAATAGTAGTTGTCTGGTGTTATATATTAGGCTTAATTCTACATGACTACTCAGGTATTGTCTCTACAACACGTGCAGAGTCTCAAATATTGTACATCAAATTGGATTTTGTAGTGAAAATAGTTGTGTATGGTCTGCAGATGTGTTGTCCGTGGCCGATTTGGCGTTTAGTTGAGTATTTGTTAACATTCTGATTGTGAAGAAAAGATTAGACTATTAGAGGAGCATATCAATATGTTGATTTCTAAAATTCAACCAGCCATCTGCTCGTAAGTTTTCAATTAGTTATAGAATGATGCATATAGCAATCACATTTGAGCGTAAGAGAAACTGATTGATGAAGTAGCAGAAATCACTTAATCTGCATTAAGAAGAGTTCTGGGAATCTTTTTGTGTAGGTCCTATGAGATTTGAAGTGTTTTATTGTTCAATGAAATTGTTTGCTGATTGGTTAACAAGTAAGGCATGCAAAATGGGTTTCTGGAATGGACAGTATTCCATATCACACCATAAACAATAAGATCCTATCTTTTCCTGCTTCCTGCTTCACACTATATTTATCTCACAGTACAACTGTGACTGTCTTAACAGAGTTCATAGTGTTCTTGTTAGGGCATGCATAATTCATGACCTATCCTATCTAATGCATTTATATTTAGAACATATTTTTTTAATATTGGGTAGCAGAAGAAACAGCCTGAAATATTAGATCAAACACTTAACAAGGATCTCCCAGAAAATGAAGACGTTTCTCATTTGCCTCTGCTTCTTCTTCATATCTCCACTAGCACTAGTCTATTCCTCTCCTACTCTCCACTTGCAAGAATCCCAAGAATACTTTGAACTCACCCATCCTCTACCATCAGATCATTTGACCCCATCATGCATTCTCCCAATCATCAACTACAGCTTCACCAACACCACCAACTATCACTTTTCTGCTCCTTACACTCCCCCCTCTCGTTGCTCCCCCCCATGGACATATGTTGTCCTCAGTCTCCATGTTGGATGCAGCAATTGCGCACACTATCATATCTCCGGTTTATGGCTTGGTGGCATAGAGCTGCTTCGCACCAGCACGCCCAGGCTGACCACCAACATATCGAGAAACTTGTGGAGAGTCAGAAAGGACGTCACTAGATACTCTTCTCTTCTTGCACAAACGAACCTTAATCACACAATGATGCTCCATAGCACTGTTAATGATGCCCCTACTAGCGTTTACAATGTCAGTGCTGCTCTCTTCTTCTACAAAAATAATGCCATTACTGTTCCATTAGACAGTAATGACCTGAACCTTAATATTTTAGCTGAAGAAGCAACTGATGGTAAGTCTAGTGTGCTGGAAGGTGCATTGAGTTTCTACAATACACCTGCTGATTTGATCATTCCAATATCTGATGATGGAGACTTTGGGTTTTGGTTCAGAATAAAAAGTGAATTAGATTTGCCCTCAAAGCAAGTCCTAGTTCCACGCAACACCCGCCGTGCTGTTCTTGAAGTTTATGTTTCATTTCATGGAAATGATCAGTCTTGGTACTCAAATCCACCAAGTTCCTACATGAGAATGAATAATCTCTCTATACAAGGTAATGGTCCTTACAGAGAGGTGTTTGTGACAATAGATGGAGCTGCTGTAGGCTTAGAGTTGCCATTTCCAGTTATGTTGGCGGGTGGGATCAATCCTTTGTTTTGGAAACCGATTGTTGCTATTGGTGCTTTCAATCTCCCTTCTTATGATTTTGAGGTGACACCATTCTTACATAAGGTTTTGGATGGACAAGTTCATGAGTTCGGAGTTGGAATAGGCAATGGTATTCCATATTGGCTTCTTGATGCAAATTTGCACCTGTGGCTAGATAAAGGCTCATCCAGTGTCCCAGCAGGAATTGTTGTTGCTCATAATCCTTCCCTCACTTTTCAAAGTACTGAAGAATTTAAGCAGCTTGATGGGTCATTTGAGACAAAAGGGAAGGGAAGAAGCGAATCGAAAGGGTGGATCATCTCAAGTGCAGGAAATCTAACTACTCTTATTCTGCAGCAGTTCAGATTCCAAAGCTTTATACGATTTGAAAATAATGCTACTCAAAGATTTGTTAAACTGAAGATCAAGGTACACAAGGAAGTGCAGGTCTTAAATGACAGGGGAGAGTTGCTTCATCGCATTGTGGTTAAAAGGAAATACCCTTTAAGCGTAACCACTTCAATTCTACCAGGAAGAACAGTCCTCAATGTTTCTCATGCTTTTGAGCAGAGATATTCTAATGGGAATCTGTCAAGCTCTATTTACAATGATCAGATATCCAATGGATGGATGCCGATTGTCGAGCAGCAGCAGCCTAGTCTCACTGGTGATGCAAGAACTGATCAAAGGTTGAGTTACAAGGATGGATCCATCTGCTACTCTAGGACTGTTGCAGTTACCAATGGCGTGCTCTCTGCAGATGATTTAAGCTATGGTTGCATCTCTAGTTCCTAAACTATCTTTGTTAACGAGTCTGTCCACCTCCTGTCTTCCCACTAGTTATATTATCACCACAATAATCACCGTCATTGTAGGTTTGCAGGACTTCTTGGCTTGACACTCTGCAACTAACTGATGTTTCTGTCAAGTATTATCAACCAAATCTCTGTATTATTTATCATATTATGAAACTACTGTACTACTTTTTTCTTATAATATTAGGGAGAGAGATTTTAAATTTGGTGCAATCTAATTTAGATGAATGATCTCATTTTTAGCATTAAACTGGAAAAGTCTTGAATGATTTTTATTTCACCATATAAGATCATAGACTGATCAATTAAATTTTGCCATACGTTGAATGAAATACAATTATTTTTAACATTTTTAAATTATAATTTATTTTTATGAAAAATTGACAATAATTATCAAATTATATTAATGAATCCATAATCATGGCCTAATAAATCTATATCAGAGAAGATATTTTCTTAAATCTATTCTAATTTCACCTTTATCTCTTAGCAAACAGTCAGAATTACACTTTCTATTTTAATAAATTTTTCTTTTTTAGGATTGATTAGAGATCAGGATTGCAATTGTTGAACCATGGAAACATTTTACTGGGTCGCATAGTTTGTCCTTTTTTTTTTTTTAAAAAAAATCCATAATTCCATCTACTTATGTAATAACTACCATAACCACCAAAGTAACTACCTCACCTTCCTAAAATGTCCGCACTTCCTCTTCTCCTCATCGTCCTCTTCACTCCCTTTCCCCGGCTGGCACTCTCCGCATACCCCGACGGTTATCTCAAGGCATCGTCGCCTGCACCCAAACCTACCTACTCCCGCCCTGAATACAAAGAATTCTTCGAATTAATCCATCCTTTACCGTCCGATCGCTTGACCCCATCATGCTCCATCAACGTCATCCACCATACCTTCGCTGACACCGTCAACCGCCCTCCCTTCTCCGTCCCCTACTCTCCGCCAACTTCCTGCCATTTCCCTTGGCTCCACGTGGCCCTCGAATTCCGCGTCAACTCCCGCGGCGATCAGTACGACGGCATCGTCGGCTTGTGGCTCGGCGGTGCCGAGCTCCTCCGCACCAGCACAGCCGAGCCGACCAAGACAGGAATCTTCTGGAAAGTTCGTAAGGACATCACGCGTTACTCCTCCCTTCTTAAGAGACCTAACCTTAACCTTACTGTCATGCTCGAAAAAGTCGTTAACGATGTCTACACAGGCGTCTACCACGTCGACGTCAGCTTCTTCTACTACAAAGATGATGCCGTTAGCAAGGTTCCGTTAAGAAGCAATCTGATCAGCCTTTTCAAAAAACCGAACCTTAATGATGGCGGCGTCTACGAAACGCCGTCGGATTTGATCATTCCGATATCGTCGTTTAATAGTAGGAGAGGGCATTGGTTCGTTATAGAGGGAGAATCTGATGTTCATTTTAAGAAACTGAGATTCCCGAGCAATACTTACCGTGTCGTTTTGGAAGTGTACTTGTCGTTTCATGGAAACGATGAGTTTTGGTATTCCAATCCGTCGAATACGTATGTAAGAATGAATAATTTAACGACTTTGCGCGGAAATGGTGCGTTTAGGGAAGTGTTCGTTACGATTGACGGGATGTTCGTCGACTCGGAAGTTCCGTTTCCGGTGATTTTCTCGGGCGGGATTAATCCTCTGTTTTGGGAGCCTACAGTAGGAATTGGTGCATTTGATTTGCCGACGTATGATTTTGATCTGACGCCGTATTTAGGAATGCTCGTAGATGGGAAAGATCATATGATTGGACTTGGTGTTAACGATGGCATTTCGTATTGGCTTGTTGATGCTAATTTACATCTATGGTTAGATACTAGCAAAGCTGCTGTTGATGCTCAATCAGTGGTTTATCAGAATCCTGGTTCGTCAATTAAACGACAAGAAACTTTTAGAATGCTTGACGGGTCGTTCAGGATTAAAGGGACTAGGAGAACGCAGCTCCTGGGTTGGATCAAGTCAGGTATGGGTAACCTGACGACTAGTGTAACCCACGAGTTTAAGTTCAGAAGTACGATACGGTTCGGGAGGAATGGGAATTACAAGCAGGCAAGACAGGAGTTCAAGTCAACGAGGGAAGTAAAGGTGTTGAATGAAATGGGTATGTTGCTTACTCGCGAGACGGTCAGACGGAGCTATCCGCTTAAGGTTGTGACTTTGAAGTTGCCTGGAACGAAGAAAGATATTTGTATGATTATCACCAATGTTTCACATGCTTTCGATTTCAAGTATTCGAAAGGGACGTTTTCGAGTTCGGTTCATAATAAACAGGTTGCTAATGGTTGGATGCAGGTTAAGGATCATGATGTTATTGCTGGTGAAGCTGTTACTAATCAAACTTTAACTTGTGTGGATGTGTCTGGTTGTTATGTGCGTAGTGTTGCAGCTATCGATGGCAGCCTTGTAAGGGACAATTCAACCTATTCTTGTCCATCCTTTGCGTGATGCTTAATTGTTAGGTTATGTTGATTTTGTTCTTGTTCAAATGCCCAAATAATTTGTGTTTTCTCCATCAGTATTGATCCATAATTTATGTGGTGTTATTTCTTATAGTGTCTAGTCTATTCCAAGGTTTTTTGGGTAGTCTTTAAACTTACAGTAATCAGCAGAATATGGAGTGTAACCCTTGCAAACGATTGTTCTTTGTTAATCATTTTATGGTTAACAAATTTTTATTCATTTATTTCAGTAATGCTTTTGTAGGTTATGACCGTCTTGTATAAAATAGGATAAGCACTCTTTTCAGTTTGTGCCTGGATAATCCCAGAGTGAATGTTTGCTTGATTTCCCTCTCTATGTAAATCTTAATCTATTCGTTAAAAAGAAAAGAAAACCCGTTGAAGAGTGTATATTTGTATAAGATAGATTTATTGCATTTGACTGACTAATCATAACTTGATAGTTAATTAGAAGGCAAAATGATGAGTCAGAACTTGATAATGACCAAGATTGGAGTAAAACTTGCCTTGATTTTAGACAAGATTTTTTTTGTTTATTCTTGTTATATTAGTTAGCAAATACAGTGCCATGAAAGCCAACAGATAGTGGTTATCTCTATCTGTCAACCTGCTCTTGATAAAGCCAAGTGGCCTCCGTACGTGAAACTTCATTGAAGTTGCACAATTGTCTGGATTCTTTAGGTTAAAAGGTTTTAACTTTTGATGAAAATTGTAGATGGAGAACATCCACATGCAATCGTATCGACCAGAATAACTTGTCTATATTTCAGAGCAAACTGTATCTGAGCTTCATGTTCATCCTTTGGAGCAAAAGACATAGTTATAACTTCTTTCTCCATCAAATAGCCACCAAAGCTAGCAACTCCACAACAAACATCTAAAACAACCCTTGTGCGCCTACCCCACTGGATAATTGGCAAAGTCTGAAGCATAACGAATAAAAGCAAAATCAACCACCTGTAAGTTGAACACAGATTGAAACCAAACCTATCTTAATCACATACTAATAAAACCATCCCAAAGTACAAGCAGCAGCGAGCTACAAATTATACAAGATGAACATTAATCAAAATTTAGATACGGGACATGCACTGCATTAAATTAAGAAAACAAGCAAAATTTGGGCCAGAAAATCCATCTCACATAATACCTGTTCAATGAAATCTATGTAGTTAGCGACTCCATCCTTGAACTGAGTACCACCACCAGGGAAAACAAGAAAATCACCCTCTTTCCGTCCCCAGTTTTGATCCTTCTTATATTCGACAAGCTTGGGGTACAGGACATTGTCATACCAAATCTGCGAAACATAAATAAAAAACACATCATTACATGCACATTGCATTGAACAACAACAAAAACAATTAAGGCAAGAGCTTGTAACATAATCAGTTCAGACACAATTAATAAACTTCACTATTTTTTAAAAAAATTAACTTGAGAAAATTAATTAAATTATAAAACTTCTGACATAAAAAGGGGAAAACGGAAAGCAATTCAAAACACTCAAAATCCAAATATCGCATCCAAAATGATGCTAGGAAAAAAAAAAAAAAACTATCCTTTTCAACATTACTAACGTAGAAAAGAAACACCCATAAAAAAAAAAAAAAAAAAAAAACTATCCAAAGCATTATCTTAACAAGATCAAAACAATTTTTTTTTTTTTTTTAAAAAAAAAGCAACAATTTTTCAATCCCAAATCAGAAAAGCAAACCAAACCCAATAAAGAATAGACAATATAACAACCAAACCAAAACCAAAGGCTTACCAACTAATCAATAACCTTAACATGTCCCCACTCTTAGGCCAAGGAAGAGGCATGTTCCATTCTTTGTAACATGACAATCATAGAAAAGAAATACCCATCAAAGAAAAACAGTCTAAAGCATCAAACCCATCAAACAAAAACAGTCTAAAGCATTAAACTTTATCTTAATAGGCTCCAAACAATCACCAAAGCAACAATCTTTCAAGAAATCAAAAAAGAAAACCAAACCCGGTAAAGAACTTATACTATAACGATCAAACCAAAACCAATATCTTACCAACTGATCAACAATCTCACCATGTCCCAACTCCTAGGCCAAGGAAGAGGAACCTTATACCCTTGAGGAAGAGGAGGCAAACACCTTGGACTTGGCTTTGGACAATGCCTCTCTCTATGCTCCATATGCCTCCTCGATTTCAATTCTTTAATAGCCTTAAAATTGTCTAAACATGGTATATAAGCCAACCCCACCCCCCTTACACACTTCCCACTTTATGTCACCCACATCCCATCAACAACCAAAGATTCACTATCATCAGTCCTTTCTTCATTGCCATTGCTGTCAGCATCATTGGTGAAGGTGGCGGGGGTGGATGGGTGGGGGTGGAGGAGATGGGGGAGGAGAAAATGGAGGAGAGCGAGAACGGCGGGACTGATTTTGGAGATCAGAAAAGGAACGAGACAAGTAAGAGAAACGAGTATCACTAGTGTAAAAAAAGAAAGAAGCACAGATGAGCAAAACAAAGAAAGTGAAAATGAAAGGGAATTTTTTTTCTTTGATCAGATTCTGAACAGATATCCCCATTGTCGAAGTGGGTCAATGAAACCTTGGAAGGAAGAGCAAGACAATTCTACGTTTCTTTGTCAATTGTTGCAAGGCATAATTATAAATTGGGCGTCTCTTAGTTTTAATTTATTTCTATTTCGACGATTAAATAATTTTTTATTTAATTAAATATTTAAATAAAAATAATTATTTATATATTATTTTGAGTTATTTTTTATTTATTTGAATAATTAATAAGCAAAATGAGTCTCAATCTGATGTTAAATAGGCTCATGTTGATAACTATAAATGAAAATAAAAAAATGAAAATATATTAATTTAATTTATTAATTTAGCTATTTTAGGGTAAATAATTTAGTTTATCTCTTATTCACTTTTAACATCTATTTTGAAATTATCAATAAATTAAATAAACATATTTTCATCTTTTTAGTTTAATTTTCATTTATAATTACGTGACATCTTATTTGCCATCAAATTAGAATTTACTTTGCTTACTTATTATCCTAATAAGTGAAAAATGATAAAAAAAAATGTCATACTGATAATAATTATTTTTATTCAAAAACTTGATTAAACAAAAAAATTATTTAAATGCTAAAATAGAAAAATATTGAAAATACAGACATCAAATTTGTAATTATCCATTGTTGTAATTAGCCGTAAACTCTTTCTTTGCACATATAATTATAATAATATTAATTAAATAATTAATAATTATTTTTTAAAATTTTTTCTAAAATAAATAAAATAAAATATTTAAATTTTGTAATTACATATAGACTATTTATATGTGATATAATTTTAAGATAAAATTTATTAAATTTGAATAAAATAATTTTAATAATTAATTAAATAAATAATATTAAAGAGGAATTTTATTTAATTTAAGCTAAATAATTCTTGACAATTTATTATCTTGTCGTTTGCTATTATATACTCAAAAATTTGAATAATCAATAAAATTAATTTAAAATTTAAATTTTGTTTAAAATTTTTACTTTTTAGATTTTTCTAATTCTCTATTTAGAAGTTATTTAAAATTTTTACTTTTAAATTTTTCTAATTTTTTTCTATGAACTTAGCTTTCTCTTTGATCTTTAAATTTTTAATTTCCTATTTAAAAATTTTTTATATAGCAATTAATTTTTAATTTTCTATTTAAATTTTATATAATAGTTTTCTATAATATAATATAAAATAATAACATGTAGCTATATAATACATAATTATTTGGTAAATGACAAATAATTATTTAAAATTAATTTTGAAACTGAAATTAATAATATATCTTTATAATTCCTTTTTGGTTTTCATCATTTATTTTAAATTGAATGATTCAAAATTTTAAAAATAACATTTTAATTAATAAAAATAAATATTAATTTTAAATTTAGTGATTTAAATTTTAAAATATAATCAATTGTATTATAATTAAAATAAGAAAGATCTCAATCCAGAAAAAGAGAAAGACTTTTGCTTAATTGACTCAAGTTATAGTCTTGAGTCAATTAAAATAAGTTTGGTGTTGTTATTACTTCTTTTATACAAGATGAAGACTTTTGCTTTGTTTTGTTTTTGTTGGTTAGTTTTAGATCATTGGGATAATTGCTTTCTGGCTCATGTAATACCAATGTTTTTTAGAGTTCATATTTGGAGGTCAAACTAATTTTATGACCAAACAATTCACACTAGACATTTTGTGTTGTTGGTTAGTTTTAAATAAGAATGATAATTTATTTTTGAAATATTTGGCAACAATTTTTCTAATACAAACACATGCAATAAAAAATTTTGATTTTGCACATTTTCTTTTCTCTTATAATAATCACTTATATGTTATTATTTTTACATTTTTTTAAAAGGCTTATCAACCCCTAAAATCTAAATCTTTTTGAGTTTTGACAAAATTGATTAATCTTTTTAATTTTAACAAAATTAGTCAAAACTAATATAATTTTGATAAATTTAGCCAAAATTCAAATTGATCAAAATAAAATGATATATTATGTGATGTGACAAAGTAGTAAACATGAATTTGTATAAAAAAAATTAATAAAATAACTTAATATCAATTATATAATATATCATCTTATTTTGAATAATTTGAATTTTCGTTAGATATGTCAAAATTTTATTAATTTTGACTAATTTTATCAAAATTAAAAGAGTTGAGTAGTTTTATCAAAACAATTTTAAAAGCTAATAAACCTCGTAAAATTATTTGCACGTGAAAGTTAAATACATAATGGTCTAAGTTCAAGTTTTGAGGCTAGTAATTAATGATAAAAATATTTTTAAATGTATTAATGTTCATTTGAAAAAGTGTGATTTAGTAATAGACAACTAAATTTTAGTCACGGAGATTTCTGGAAGCCAACTGCACATGGAATTAGGGGCCTAAACAAGCAACGAAAATGTTCAGAGTATCCTGCGAAAGCAAATTTGCTTAGAGGAGAAGGAAAATAAGGAAAAAGAAGAACAACTAAAGAAGAGGCTGAGAGGAAAAAGAAATTGGTTATGGCCCCATTGAGTCTTTACCTGCCATGTTCAAAAGAAATATATTGATTATTTCATGATAAAAAATTGAGTGTATATATATATATATATATATGCATATATATGATGAGTTTGACATTTAGTTGATGCACATGATCATTAAGACATAAAAACATAGTTCATTAAATCACATGCTAGTCTCATAATAAAAGAAATTAGTAAATTTTAAATTCTAAGAATATTAAAAAATGAAAATAATATATCAAATCTTTATAGTATTGTATCATAAAATATATTACTTAGTTATTTTTTTTATTAAGTTCATAAAATTTGAGAATACAAATTCTATTAAATTCTGTTTAGGTGTAGAAAATAGGGTTTATTTTTCCAAATACAAATTTTAAAGAAATAAAAAAAAATTTACTATTCAGTTGTAAAACTTTTCCAAATAAAGAACTAAATTTAGACTACATTTGAAAAATTATTTTATAGCTTTTCCACAATTTTAATTATTTCAATTCTAATATATATAACTTAAAAAATAAATTTTATGGTGAGATATAATAGTAATTAACAAGCTACAAAGTAACACCACAAAAGCACTAAAACCCAAAAAGAAAACCGACACCTCGCCCATTCCCCTCCTTAAGAAATACTCTTTTCTCAGTTTCCACTTCCAGCCCTCTTTCCCCCTTCTATATGCTTCATATCATATACCAAATATGGCAAACATTGCACAAGTAGCAGGAGTAGATGCTCTATCTCTAGCAAATCTGATCATATCAGCAGCAAGAAACGCCACCACCCACCGGAAAAACTGCGAGCAGCTCGCCGAGCACGTGAAGCTTATAGGTAACTTGCTAGAGAAGTTAAAGTCCACTAACCTAATGAGTCTTTCAGCTACAAAAGAACCGTTGGAGGGCATGGAAGAAGCGCTAGGAAAAGCACTTGATTTGGTGGAAAGTTGCAAGGATAAGAGTTATCTTTACATGTTAGCTATGGGGTGGAGCGTTGTTTACCAGTTCAGGCAAGTCCAAGCTGAAATTGATCGGTATCTCAAGCTCGTGCCCTTGATTTCACTTGTTCATGAGTTCAGAATGCAGGTATCTTTTCTTTCTTCTATTTAAATATTTTCAGTATCTTAATAATTTCTTTAAACTTCTTTTTTATTTTTTTTAATAACACCCGATTTTCGAAAGTCTATAAATTTTCAATTATTTTGAATTTGAGCCAGAAGAGACCCTTTATAAGAAACAAAATTATCTAAATACGAATTCTCTTCATTCATTAATTCAGATTCCACAATTTGACACAACTGATAATCATAGTTCGAATTTATTTTGGCAGTTTATTAGTACACATGTGAAAAAATAATTTGTCTTTTTGAAAACAAATTCTGAGTAATTTCGGGTCTATGTTCAATCTCAAGGGAGAAAAAAGTTCCCTGTGTACTATAATAATCTTGATCGTTGATATTAGATGGCTTCACATGAAGACTTATACTATATGATTCCTTGAAAATTCCATTGTAAATAATTTATCAGTTATCAGCAACTTTTGTTGAATTATTTTGTCTGTGTGATTTGATAGATAAATAGTGCCCATATGCTTTATCCTCCAGATATTTTTCAATAGTTTTTTACCTGCATTATCGTGAAAATACTATTCGTATTGCTAGAAGTGAAACTCGAGATGAACATTTAAAAGGGTTAAAAAAATTTTTTTTTAAAAAAGGATTTAAATATATGAGTTTGAAAATTTTGTATAAAATTTATAGAGGAAATATGAAATTTGAAAATTTTGAAGGGAGCAAAAATAGAAAATTGAAAATTGAGTGAAAATTTTATGGAGAAAATTATAATTTTTAAAATTTTTGGAGCTAAATATATAGTTTTGAGAAATTTATATAAAATTTATGGAGAAAATGATAATAATGTCTGTAAGCGGAAATAACTTTAGTTTATTTAGTTGACAAGTTGACCTTGAAAATGATGAATGCATGCATGCAGAACATAAAGGAAGGATTGCAGGCTATTGAAGAAGATCACAGAGAATACACTCTTGAAAAAGAGGATTTAGAGGCACAGAATGTGATTCTGAAACCTGACAGGACAAAAAAAGATGTCAATATATTGGAGAAGTCACTGTCTCGACGATATCCTAACTTAGAATTCTATGAGGCTCTTCAAGAAGAGAAAGAGAAGCTGCACATTGAGCTGCAGAGATCAAGAACAATCAATGATCCGAATCAATGTCGAGTGATCGAACATTTGATTGACGTAACAGAAAATGTTGTCAATGAAATTCCTGAGAAGAAGGTTACTAAACTTCTTGTCAATGAACCAACTTACATGGTATCAGGGTAAGTTTTGAGACAATACTAATACTATACTGAAACTTTATTATTAGTGGTACTGTGAAAATGATCTCATGGGGGTAATTGTTTCTCTAGGTGCATGACCAATGCAAGGTCTAGCTTTGGAGACCTGAAGCCTGATGGGAATGCTCAATCTGGATGGCAGGTTGATCTTTTTGATTGTTGCGAGGAGCCCTGTTTAAGTGAGTTCCTGATTTTGTTTTATTTTGCTCACTTTGTCATTATTTCAACTATAGGCTATTGTAAATTAAGTCAATCAATTAGGTTTCCTATGTCTATATCTACTTAATGCATTAATTTTGTACAGTTCTCTGATACAGGCCTCAAGACCTGCATCTATCCCTGTGGTATATTTTCAAGGATAGCTAATGTTGTGTCAAAAGGGGAAATATGTAAGCATACTGAAAAAAGTTATTTAGCAATATCAACAGCCAACTAGTAGATTTGATTGTATAATTATTTCAGTTGTAATTTTCTCCTATACCTTGTTACAGCTCGTGAACAAGCAGTCAATGATCTAATGGCATATGCCATCTTCTGTGGATGTTGCTGTTACACGTGCTGCATTACTAGGAAAAAAATCCGACAAATTTTTAACATAGAAGTAATTTTCTTGGACATTATGGAAAAAGTGAACCAAGCAGAAGCAGTTAATGAAAAATGTTCTGAAATTTTCATCTTCCTGTGCAGGGAGGTTTGTTTGATGACTTCTTAACTCTCCTCATGTGTTGTTGTTGTGCAATGGTTCAAGAGTGGCGAGAGCTTGAAGTCAGAAACTTTGAAGGTTACTGCAATCCACTTAACTATCATTGGCTATTTGGATTTGGGGCTTCATTCTCAGCTAATACTGCACTAAGTTTATGGTGACAGTCTCTCTGATAATTCCTCGTCTTTGCAGGTTGTCAAGGGAGAAAGATGATTCCTCCACCTTACCAATACATGAAGCCTTGAACCATCTGTCCTCACTATAATCTAATCATCTACGTTTTGTTGGTGTTGGTGTAAATAGGCATCAGAGGAATGTTTTATAATGCAGTTATGAAGAATTAAGGGCGAATAAGATGTGTTAGTTTCTTGCATTCAATTCTTTTAGAATACTTCGTGAAAGAATCTGAACGTCCCCAGAACTGTTTCTTTCATAACTCACAAGTCCTGATCTACATTACGAAGAAAGTACCAGCAACCAATAGCAGTTAAACCAAAAAAAGTCTAAAATAAATAATAACATGAAACTCATTTCCAAAAAAAAAAAAAAAAAAAAACTACAATTATGGATCAAAATCCATGCATCTCAAAACTGTTCGTTAATACATCAATCTAGAAAACCAGTAAAAGTTCTCCTCAGGGCAGAAAAATTGGTAATCTGAACATACAATTCAAGACGTGCATGCTAATTAACAGAAAAGGCACAAACGTTCAAATGCTGCCTCAGAAGTAGAAGAGCAAACTACAGGATTAGAATCTAAACTGGGGTCAGGAGACTTGAGCAGTTGAAGAGGCATTGTTAATAATGGGATCATTCCAGATGGAACTTTGCTAAAAGGAAGAGTTGTCCTTCGCTGAAAACCACATAATGAAATGGAGCGCCATAAGGAAAAAGTAGCATGTAAGAATGGTTTCTCTTTGCTTCTTGTGTAGCAAACTATAATTCAGCTTTGGAAGGCTGCATATCATCTCTCCCCAGCGAGAAGAGCCAACGAAACAGTAGTAGTAACTTACTGGTTTCAGGCTTCTGCTTTGGTTGTTCCAGCTGCACGGTGCAGACTGTCTCAAAGTCATGCTTTATATGAGGAGCAACAATCCTTTCCTGAATATAGAAAGAGAAAATAAATTGATAATGAGCCTTGAGAGAAGCGATTATGAGCTAAACATTTACTTGAGTGCAACTAATACTATACCTTAAACTCTTCAAATGGACATAAATCAGAGTTATTGCAACCCTGTTCACCCAAATATAAAAGTATTGATGAATATAAAGATTAGAAATTAACAAAATTACATCTGAATTAGCGCAAGAATTGATGTGATCAAATGGATCAGAAAATTGTACAGGCATTGGAATGGGGTGTTCATTGTGGAGTACTTGGACGAAATACTTGCTTGAAGAGTTTGCTGGGCAACTGTGCAGGACCAGCATGTTATTGCCAGCAAATGGTGCCACAATGCTGCCCCACCAATTTCTACTGTGGGGAGGCCTTGGAGGAAGTTCCAAAGGTTCTTCCCTTTGTATTTTCTGGAATTCTGAAAGATTCCAAGGATTACTATGAATTCAGCATATAATAGAAGCCACTCATGGGACTTTTCATACGATTTATGGATATGTTGCATTCCTATAGGGATTTGCTAAAAATGAGGAGTCCATGGACAATAGAGTTCACCTGATCCTTCAAGGAATAGACCAAGCAGACATGTAAAAGGAACCACAGTCTCTGCATGTGCAAACCGTAGCCTTGCCTTTTCATAACTTCCAGGAGCATGTTTTTCTAAAAGAAAAAAAGTAAAAAATTAAAGCTCATGATTGTAAATCAGGTCATTGCCAAAATGTCCTTTTAAAATGTGAAATGATCATTAACAGAGAAGTAAAAGGTCCACCATTAGTTTCCTCTTAATTAGATACTAGCGATGTAGAGGATTTTCAATTAGTAGCTCTGATTAAAAGATAATATACACAAGTTAGATGGAAAAACAATTTGAACAAAGAATAGCAACCAATGACAACCACAACATTAAATTTGATAAAAATATAGGATTTCTTTTGCCTTTTCATATCAAAAACAGCCAAATGGATAACTAATCACATCCCTAAGAGTTGACAGTTTCTGACGGTTGATGCTACTCTTAGTCCACTAGATTCAGAATCTGTCCAAAACTGATGAGCCAAAATCACTCAAGTTAGATACATTAAGGTAACCATAATGTTCATAGATCTTTTCACCAGGTTCCTCCTTAACTGCCATGATTTACTAATCTAAATGAAATTCAAAGCGTTAAGTAGTTTGTGTCAAAAAGATATTTGCAACAGTTCAACTTAAAGGGTGAGATATCAGACATGGAATAGAAGAACTCAAAAGAAGACTATTTACTAGATCATCTGATGACTTATATTACCGTCATGTGCCTTAATAGCTTGCTCCATGGATTGAAAAACATCTTCAAGCAATGGCACTCCCATTCTATAGTTTATTGATTTACCATAACCCTTCAGTATAAAAACCTCCAAATCATCTGTCCACTCCAGCAAAGCCACCTTAGCAAGTGCACATGCTTTTTGCAAGTTAGTATCCACAAAAGAAAATACCAAGAAGAATACTTTAACTTGAAATTTCTAACTAGACCGGAATTACAGTCCAAGAAAAGAAAAAGACTAGCATGCATTATTTATGAAAACATTCTATCAAAACCTAGGAAACAATATTGATTTCTCTAAGGCTAATAAACCATGCATTAATTTCCTGTAATCCAATATAAGAATAAACTTCTCTTTTCTCCCCTCTACCAAGAAACCAAAAATAAATAAATAAAGGAATAATCGAAAATTGATCAAGCTCAATAAATTTTGCTGCATTACTCACAGAAAATACATTTGCGGTTTGCATAGCTGCAAACGGCATAGTGATTTATAATAAATATGAGGACAAAAATTAGCAAAATCATAAATAAGTTTTGTAATTGTTACGACAACAACAAATTAGGACAATCATAAATATGTTTTATAATAAATATCAGGACAAAAAATTCGCAAAATCATAAATACATTTTATAATAAATACGAGGGCAAAAATTACAAATCATAAATACGTTCAATAAACCTCAAGACTGGAAAGACCAGAATGACCCATAAACAAAAGAAATTAGTAATATCATACAGATAAGCTCAATCAACCTCAGAAGGACTGAAAAGACTGCAAGCTTGATTTGTGATATCCAATAAGGATGCTTCCTGCAAAATTGAAGATTCATAACATTGAGAAAAGGTAAAAGTTAACTCAAAAGCCAAAACTAAATAAATTCAGGAATAGAAAAGGAGAGAAGTCAATCAATCACCTGTTTACAAAGAAACCAGAGGGAAGCAGTATCCTGTCTTGTAAAATTCAGTTGATAACGGCTAATTAATGTGCCTGTAATTTCATCTAAAATGGGTTCCTTTAGCTTATCAACAGCTGGTTCTTGACTTTTTCTAAAAGCCTGCATCCATTAAGTATTCGTTGGAAAGAGATCAGCTCACAAAAATCCTGATCAACAAAATTTCCACATTCACAAACTCCCTGTTCTATCCCACTTCAATAACTTAGAAGCAAGAGATTGGCAAATCCAGTAAGGAAAACCAACAAAGACAATGCCTTTAAAAAAAAAGAAAGAAAAGCACATCTCCTAGAACTCAATACTGTAGTGACTGCTACATGCTCGCGCCAAATCAAAGTGCTCTTCAGTAAACTGATTTCACAGTTCAATTGTGTCAAATAGGATAATTTAATGTCGCAGCATTTCATACAAGAAGGGGAAGGTCATCCTAGATCTTTACAAAATACTAATCACATCAACACCAACCACAGCAATGTTAACAACAATATGTGGAGTAATTTTTTGCTTCAAGTCGAAAACTCTGACAGGACCAAAGGAAGGCCAAAACAAAAAGAATCGAAGCAGTTAGAAAATAATATCTAGTAGTAAAAGCACAAGAATAATAGAAGTGATTGCCAACTTAGGACCTAAATAGTGGGTCACATGCAAATGGAGCTACAGTAAAATGGTTTGGGCTCAGGAAATAGTAGGATAGAGGAAGCTATTAAACTTCGAACCTATCGAGTAGTAGTTATTTAGTTCTTCCAACACCATAAATATTAAAAGAGTTCAAGAAACTGCATAGCATAACTATTAGAAAGAACAACCACATGCGCACCTTGTAGTTTTCACAACAATCATAAAACCTGAGCATCATATCACTTGCACGGCTTTCACTGGTAACAGCAAAAGCTCGATGATGCCCTGGTCCAAGACTTCCCTTCTCACTAAACAATCCAATGCCAAATGCCACTGCACTAGCTGATGCCCGAGGAACCTATCAAAATGGAGCAAAGAGGAGTGCCTGAGTTCTTTAGAAGAAAAAAAAAAGCAGGAAAAAGAAAAAAGAAAGACAAAACAAAGGGTTTGACTCAACCATGAAAATGAATATGAAGGTTCTCAATTGGATGCTAAACATCCGAAGTAAAACCCCAAATAAGCCAAAACGATGCAGAGAGCAATTTCTTTGATATAAATCTAAGCAAGGAATCAAACCTTAAGGCATGTCATGTAACTAGAAGAAAACATAATTTTAGATAGTGCTCACCTGTGTAGCCTTTATTGTATACACATCAGGATGGTATTCCTCCTTGAACAAATCTGGATATCTTTCCCTAATCCTGATTCCAATATCATATAATTCACCTTCTCCTTTGCTAATCAACTCTCCACCTTTCAATTTCCCTTCCCAAGGCGATTTCCAACCCTGTAACCAGGTGGGAACTTTCTGCGAAGACAAATTCTGTTCTTTGGCAGCTCTTATAAGTTCTTCTAAATGCAATGCCAACCGGTCTAATTCTCTCATCCGTTTTTTAGTTGGAGATCGAGTTCCATGTCTTGCCTGGGCAGCCAAAAGCAGATGAGTACTTATTTTCAGTTCCTACTTTTTAAAAGCACAAAGTTAACATTTCTCGTACAAGTGATCACTTCAGGCATCAAAAGAGTAATCACAACAAAAACCCAGCACAAATAAGGAGAAAATTGAATCAGAAACAAGCCTCATGGAGTGATGTAGGAAGGTCAAATGAACACAAAACCAGAATGTAGGAAGCTCAAAAGACGCCTCATCAACACCCATGGCAACAAATGGACAAACTGGACACTACAGGATTAGTAACTAATATCAAAGTGAGTGATAATTACCACGAGGTTTATGTGGATAGGAGTGCATCCCTCAGGAACGTTAGACTGTAGTAAGGAATCGTAACCCACACCTTTAACGGCACCGTATCTGCACGAGTAACAAAAATAAGCTTAACTACACAAAATCTGCGTGTTTCTCCTAGGCAAAAAACGCTGTTAGAATCACACCCGCCCATCTCTGTCGGAATTTTAACAAAAAGAAGCACAAATCATTACAATACGCTGTCGTTTTCAGGTTCCATAAAGGGAAAACTACAAGCAAATCTTAACGTCGTTTCAGAGAGAGAGAGAGAGAGAGAGACAGAGAGAGAACCTGGTTACGGTGGAGAGGTGTTGGCGGACGTCGAAGATTTGATCGGCTGTGGAATGTGCGAATATTGAGCAGAAAATAAGAAAAGTAATGGACACCATAACCGCTGTTTTCTTCATTTTCTGGTTTTGGTTTTTTTATCTCTCTGCTGCAAATTATGTTATCTGATTTTAGAGGAATCGGTGACGGTGAGGTCCACTCCACGCTCTTCAACGAGACGATTCGAGTCTGATTTGGTGTCTCGCTCTCTATTTGGTTTTGTTTTTTTGTGATGCAACTCAACCAATCACTCCACTCCACGTTGCACACACGCTTTTTCCTGTCGAAAAATATCTTTTCAGTAATAAAGTTTCCTTTTGCATTTATGTCTATCAAATTTCAATTTATTAGATTTGATTAATTCAATTAATCTGATTTAATAATTATATTTTAAAAATTTTAAAATAAAAAAATATAATATAATACATAATAAAAAATATTTTTAACATTTAAATTTTAAATAATAGAGTAATTATATAAATTTTTAATTTTTTATAAAATAACATAATTTCAAATTAAACAAGTATAATTTGATTTTATGCTTGTATCAAAGATAAGATATAAATAATTTTACATTCATAAAATATATATGCAATAAATTTATTAAATAATCATAATTAATTATTTTATAAAATTTATTTAAGGTATAATATATATATATATATAAAATCTAAGTTAAACCTATACTAAATCATATTTTCATATTATCTCGTTGAGTGTGTCATAAGCGCATAAATCATAATGATTATATAACACATATTAGGTTTCCTTAAACTATATTATTTAATTTAAGCTGAAATTGGTTTGAGATCTATTACGTTTTACATTTATGCCATTAAATTACATGAATTAAATCTAAATATAAGATTTTTAAAATTATGTATATGAATAGATCTTGAGACAATGTTTACAGACATATATAATCTTAAATCAATAAAAAATATTTGGATTTATTAAAATTTAATTAAATTATTATTGATGGAATATTTAATTTAATTATATTTAAATTAAATTAATTATAACCAATAAGATTATTTTAAATTTGTTAATATAAGATCACAAATAAAACTAATTAAAATAAGTTATATGTCGTAAATAATATGTCAAAAGTCAACAGTGATGTGTGAAGTGAACCAATTAAATGAATTTCTTAATAAGATTTAGAGATAAACTTTATTTTACTTTTAATTTTGTTCATCAAGTGAAAGACCCCATTTATAAATATAGGCTTTAGACTATAAAAACTCTTAGGTCTCAAAAACTCATAAGTTTCTAAGTCTTCAAGTTTTTGAAAGGCATGTCTTAAAGTTTTCATTGAGGTTCAAATTTCTCCAAGATATACTTCAAGTTCTTCATTTAAAGGGTGAGGTCTCATAATTCTTTGTATTCTTCTTCATCTACAAGGGAAGTTTTATCTTTGATTCAATATTAAGTTCATTCATCTATTAGATCATATTTTTATTCATGTTGTAGTTGTATCTTTGATTCAAGATCAAACCCACTAAGATCAAATTTTTATTTGAAAAGTCAAATTAAAGGATGGGCTATTTTATAAAGAAATTATAAATATTATAATCTACTTCTACAATAATATCTATCTAGATATAAATTATATTCTTGTTTGAATAGTCGAACCAAAGGATCTACTATTTTGTAAAGAAATTATAGAGATTATAATTCATTTCTATAAATTTCATAATTTGTACTTATTTTTCTTATGATTATAATCATAGATTAAAAGCATTTTATATTTCTTCTTAATTGAATAATTCTCTAAGAGCTCTATAAAAATGAGTAAGATAAATATCAATTCACAATAAATTTTCTTCACTTCAATTTAAAGTTTTTTCATGACTTCAGTTCATCTTTTTTATATTTTATTATTATTTTATGTAAGCATTTTATTATTTTTAATATTATTTGTCTTGAGTCTATTTACTTTTCTAAGTCTATTTACTTTTCTAACATTTATTTTATTATCAACAATTTGTGGGAAGTAATGCTTGTCTAAGATCGATAAAGATATGTTAGCACACCAGTATATGAAATTAGGTAATATAACAATGACATAAGCAATGCATCAACTTTTTCACCATCATATTTACATTTTGTTAGTCCTTCAATTACATCTTAATTATTTTTTGTTTGTAACTTGATGCAGATATGTAAAGATCTAGTCAAGTTGTAGGTTTGCTTAATCATCATGGTGGTCCTAAAAAAGAGTTAAAATACAACACACTATTGAAGATTTATAAGTGGATGAGAAAGACAAGTCTAATGTAATCACATTTCTTTTAATTTGATGATTTTCATGATGATATGAAGATCATACACTCTATCTCTAAATTTAAAAACAATATTGGAATTCTAGTTGAAAGATTGCTAACTTTATCCCCTTTTTTCTTATCATTCAATATTATAAATAGATTCTCTATTTAAGTATGAATAATTTAAAGGCAAGATCGTTAAGAAGCATTAAAGAATTGTCATTCTCAAAGGCTCAAAGGAGATGATAGATATTGTACTACATCTTTCGAGTCTATGATAAACTTTAGTCTTTCTCATATTGGGAATACCATACTTATAGTGAGAACTAAAGTGACACTACATCTTTATAGTCCATGGTAGACTTTATTCTTTCTCATATTAGTAGAGTGTATTATAATAAGAACTAAAGTGATGAAAAAAGAAGTTGTGGTATGCCATTAGGAAATTTATCCTTATTATCTCTATTATTGCCATATCTTAGATTGCATAAAGGTTTTTAGGGCTCCAATATTTTCATATCTTAGATGGCACAAAGGTTTTATTGCTCCAGTATACATGAATGGCAATAAGGGTAAATTAGTGGTTGTTGGTCACATAGATACTTATGCTTGATACATGGTCTTTCTAACTTTAAATATTAACGTAGTGGAAGGATTGTTTACAATGTTATCATACATGATTCTTAAGCATAGGTATATTTTTAAACTTGATGTATGGGTTTAAATCACCTATGCATTATAAAATAAAATAATAGTCGTGCTTTAAATATACTAATAGAGATTTTTTATAACAAAAAAAAAACTATATTTATATTGTTCAAATTGTCAATCAAATCTTGGCTTTATATATAGTGAAAAGCCATGCTTTTTAGGTTAGGGGAACATATAACAAATATGATTAAAATAGGATTTCATACTTTTATTTGAAAGAGCATTTAATTAATATTTCATAACTGAATCAACCTTATTGGAAAATTGACTTATGATTTATACTAATATATTAAAAGTGTGCTATATTTCTTTTTTATTGAACAATTCTTGAAGAGCTCTACAAAAATGGGTAAGATAAATATAAATTCATAATTAATTTTCTTCTCATCAGTTTTAAAGTTTTTTAATGATTTTAGTTAATCTCTTTTATATGTTGTTGCTATATTTAAGCGTTTTGATTTTTTTTTTATAATATTATGTCTCGAGTCTATTTACTTTTCTAATGTTTACTTTGTCATCAACAGTTGGTGGGAAGTGATGCTTCTCCAAGTCTGACAAAGATATACTAACATACTAGCATATGAAACTAGGTAATATGCCAATTCCATAACCAATCCATTAGCTTTTAGTGTCTAATTAAGTTTTAAACACATTGATTGCTTCAAACTAAATTTTTTCACCATCATATTTATACTTTGTTAGTCCTTCAATTACATCTTAATTATCTTTTATTTGTAAGTCAAAACAAATATGTAAAGATCCAATCAAGTTATAGTTTGTTTAATTATTATGGTGGTCCTAAAAAGGAGTTGAAATACAACCAAACTATTGAAGATTTATAAGTGGATTAGAAGGAAATGTTATCACATTTCTTTTGATTTGATGATTTTCATGATGATGTGAAGATCAAAGATTTTATCTCGAAACTTAAAAACAATAATGTAATTCTAGTTGAAAGTTTGCTAACTTTATCCATTTTTTTCTTATCATTTCCCCTATATTATAAATTGATTCTCTATCAAGTTTGAATCATTCAAATACAAGATCAGTAATAATCATTAAAATAGTGAATGTCAAAGGCTTGAAGGAGATTATAGATATTGTACTACATCTTTAGAGTCCACGATAGAGTTTTAGTCTTTCTCATGTTGGAAAGACCATATTTATACTTATAGTGAGAATTAAAGAGATATATAGTTCATGGTAGACTATATTTTTTCTCATATTGGAAGACTATACTTATAATAATAACTAAAGCAATGAGAAAATAAGTTGTGGTATGTCATTATAGGAGATTTATCCTTATGGTCTTTACTATTGCCATACCTTAGATGACATATTTATAGCTCCAGTATTGTCATATCTTAGATGACACAGAGGTTTTTGTTGCTCCAAATCTAGACACGAATGGCAATAAAGGTGAATTGTGATTGTTTGCCACTTAGAACTCTACTTGATTCATGGTTTTTCTAATTCTAACTAGTAGAAGATTGTTTGAAACGTTATCGTAAATGATTCTTTTGCATAAGTATATTGTTAAACTTGATGTACAGGTTTAAATCACCTGTAAATTAGTAAATAAAATAATAGTCATGCTTGAAATATGCTAATAGAGATTTTTATAACAAAAAATATTTATGTTCATATTCTTCAAATTGATCAAATCTTGCATTCATATATAGTTAAAAACCAAGCTTTTTAGGTTAGGAGAATGTACAATTACTATGATCAAAATTAGGATTTCATACTTTTATTTGAAAGAGCATTTAATCAATATTTTCAAACGTGATCCAGTCGAATCTAAAAATAATTCACTTATGATTTGTAATAGTCACCAATTTACCTTTGGTGCACATTTTTCTAAACTAAGTAAATGGGCATTATAGCATTCAATTGTGTAATTTAAAAAAAATAAAATAAAAAATTGAATGAAATTTTGATATTAGGCTGCTAATAAATAAATTTGAACAAAAGAATAAATCTAGATTCAAATTTGGTTTGTATTGATTAAATGCATTGCTCCATTTGGAACCCCACTAATGGTGCACATTTTTCCAAACTAAATAAGAAAAGCTAATACATTCCCAAATGGGTATAGCATCCAATTGTGCAATTTATAAAAATAAAATCGAAAATTGAATGAAAAGTTGATTTGAAGCCGCTAATAAATAAATTTGAACAAAAGAACAAACCTTGATTCAAATTTGGTTTGTATTGATTAAATGCATTACTCTATTTGGAACCCAATAATTGTGTACGTCTTCCCAAACTAAGCGAGAAAGGCTAATACATTCTCAAATGGGCATTATAGCATTCAATTATGTAATTTATAAAAATAAAATAAAAAATTGAATGAAAAATTGATATCAAACTGTGAATAAATAAATTTGAATAAAAGAACAAAATTAGATTCAATTTTGATTCGTATTAATTAAATGCATTGCTCCATTTGGAATCCAATAATGATGCACGTTTTTCAAAATCAAATAAGATAGGCTAATACATTCTTAAATGGGTAGTATATCATTCAGTTATGCAATTTATGATGAATGAAAAATTGATATCAAATTGTCTATAAATAAATTTGAACAAAAGAACTAACTTGGATTCAAATTTGGTTTAGATGATTAAATGCATTGCTCCATTTAGAACCTAATAATTGTGCATGTTCCGAAACAAAGGAAGAAAGGCTAATAAATTTCCAAACGGGCATTATAACATTCAGTTATGCATATAAAAACTGAAAATCATGAAACTCAAGTAATTAATGAAATATAAATAGTATATTAATTAATAAAGTGCACTGGTATAAATAGTATCTTAATTAATAAAGTGTATTGGGTGCACTTGTTAACATTATCCTTTCGGAAAATATGTATTTGGATTTAATTTTGATATTTTTCTATTTGAATTTTCCATGAATTAGTAATTATAAAAGTTTATTGTTAATTTTATTTAATTCATTTTATTTTGGTAGTATAATTTTGATGTTGTTAGCATTTATTACCATAGAAAAAGAATGAACGAAACCAAGGCTATTTAATGATAAAATGTGTTTCATTATTAGTGCAGCTAATTTAATAGTGTTAATATGGCTTGCACTCGTTAATATTTTTTGTGCTTCACATAATTATTGTTTTTCATTGAGCTCTTTTTCTTATCAATTTCAATCAGTTTAATTTTAAGAATTGCATTTCTTATGATTTCCATATATAATAAAAGATAATAAGGTATTAATAGTATTAGGACTTATTTGTCTAAAGCCCTATTATAGCCGTCATTTGTACTTATCTGCAGATGGTAGATGGAAAACTAATATTGTCGTTTTGTTACTAAATAACCTCAGTAACGTAGAAGAGGGAGTAAGGAGGTGTATTCAATTAATATTTTTATTTTGTCAAAAGTCCTAATATTGCCAACTACGATAAATGCAACGTACTTGGTAAGTGCATTATGGTTTCTTTTGGAAAAAGTCTTTCATTTTCATAATCATTTTCATTTGTTACTCATCCCCATAAAATGGATTTTGTGGAAAAGAGGGCTTGTGGTCACTTCCTGTCCCAACTTGTGGGGGGGCATATCAAGTGGTGATTGTGGTTTTCATGAAATTGGCCCTCACCATTCTAATCATCTTAGTCAATTTTATGTTCTGTAGCTAAGCAGTTAGAGATGAAAGTAAAATGTAAATCCATTTCATCAAAGTCCTTGCTAACAATAAGACTCTATCCCATAAAATACATGAAGAAAACTTTTATTTTCTCAAGTGGAAGCTACTGCCCCAGTTGAGGTGGTCATAAGAGCATCCTCTTCAGTTTCAATATATGTTTGTTAAGGAAGTTGATAAGGACCTCATTCACTTTCTCTGGAAGTTGTTCATCAACAAAATGGCACCTTCTTGCATGTAGATGATCTCCAAATCAGGCACTAAATGTTTCACTTCTCCACGTAAGTGATTCTCCAGGCCTGCAAAATTTAGCGCATAGTCTACCTCACTCATGATCAGCAATTCTGGCCATGTCATTCCTGGATCTGTTATCCCACAATCTATTTTGTAGACCTACATACAAGTATCAGTAAGTTCAAGTTTGAGTTTGGAATTGAATTTCTCAAAGAAAGAGGTGAACATTCTTAGGTAATAAATACTAACTGGGATTGGATCAGTTAGAACACTTAGTAATCGTATCAAGAAAGTCATTGTAGCCAGACTCAAACTTGGGGAGTTGTTGCAAGTACCTGTAAGGTACACGTAACCGAAAACGAGATCCTGATTTCTCTTACAAAGATGCATACACTGCAAGATCTTCCTCAGAGAACCATGGTGGTTGAGTAGAAGGATCAACCAGGCCCATGATTTCTTGGTCATCTTAGGAATTGGTATCTCAGCGTTCGAAAAGAGAACTTCCGAGAAGAGAATGTAATGTTTCTTATCAGTCTTCACATCCAGCCTGACAAAATCTGCTTCTGTTATCCCTGGCTCCCGGGTTAGTTACAAGTACAGGCATTACTTAAAAAAATTACACAATCAATACAGGATGGTTTTTAAGCTTATGTGAAAGAAAAAACTCGCTGTTTTGTCTGTCAGCCTTAGACCCAATAGGCCTCTGATCTGAAAAATGATTAAAACACAGAATAAAGAGCTAAACAGTCAGGATAATGTGCCTGTCACCTTGTTATTTAGAAACCTTTTGGGATACCCAATGTTGCGAATATAAGGCCGCGACTAGGCTCAATGGTAGAACTCCAAAATCTTTCCCAATTAACAAAAATCTGGTGTAGAAAGTCCCAGCTATTACCTGCAACATCATTTTTTTTTTAAAAAAAAAACAATAGAAAATTAGTTAGACCTATCATTGGCAGGTGTGACGCTTAGCAATTAATGGATTCAAACAACTAGAATTCTTGAGCAACTGATGACAAAGGTGAAAAGTGCTCACAAATACATGCATATTCTACAAGAAATTGGCAAAATTTTAATTAATTATTGATAAAGTCTGGATTTATATGATAATTTATTATGTTCTATATTTAAAGTAATAAAAGAATATAATATCTGGATTTATATGATAATTTATTATGTTCTATATTTAAAGTAATAAAAGAATATAATATATGATGTAGGATCAGATGGACATTTTTGTTATCTGTTAATGTGAGATATTTATTTTGAGAAATAAAAATATATTTTGCAAAGATATATTTTAAGACCTTATTATAAGGTATGAACTTCTTTATAAATTTTGGTTATCCCAAAATTATACCAAAATTAGTTACTAACTTATACATTGCATGAGTCATTTGATATTTTAAAATTTTACTAATTTTAATAAAATTTATACTCCATTAATTTTAAGACAAACTAATTTATTAATTTTTATTAATTGATTCTAATAATTCAAAATTATTGAAATATCTTTAGTAATTTTATATATTTGATCAATCAAATATAATATAACATAATTCAAAAATATATTATAATTAATTCTAAGAAGATTTTATTAAAAAGTTTCAATGATTCATAATATTCATAATATTTTAAATTGTACAAAATTAATATGTATACTATTTATAAAAGTAATAATCATATCCATTACATTTATATAAAAATGTAAATTGTCAATTATTTATTTTAAATATATATATATATATATATATATATATATATATATATATATATA
>CATIWR010010803.1:0-11293 GCA_949677035.1 Omphalea diandra
TATATATTGTACAATTTTTTATTTTTTATGTGTTTCAAGCTTCCCTTAAGGCATTCCTGGTCGGTTCTTGCTATTACGGATTCAAATATCGAATTCACATATCCTATAAAGATGTTAATCTAATGATGGTGTTGCACATTACAAGGCAACACATGCCTTATGACACATCACCTCACTTTGAAATTGTAGGAAACTATTTCACATATACTCAGTACCCAGACAGAGCTCAGCTAATTGCACTTTTTCCATTTGGTATTTTTTTTTAACCAATATTCCTTGCAAATTCTGTACTAGTTTTTGATAGTCTTGCTGAGATAATTTGATAGTTTTGAAATACAAAAAGAGTGATGGCAATTCAGTGATGGAGGCGAGTCAACTGCAGTTAACAGGGTTAATATTGTTTTCTGTGGCAATGTTCTTTTAAGTTTTATTTGGAAACATCTGTGTCTTTCCTGAAGGGAAAAAGGTTTTGGTTTTTACATGGAAAGTCTTTCTTATTTTATTTCATGTACTGTATAGCATATGCATCTCTGGGATGTTACTCAGAGTCAGATTGATACTAACTTTTATGTTATTTTATTTTGACTTAATGCATCTTGTTTTGTGGTTTTTTCAGCCATTCCATACCAGGAGTCAGCTATTTACCAAGGTAATATTCTGATTTTATAATTAGCTAAATGTTTCTTTATGTAGTACTTATTATTGCACAATCATATTGGTTTTAAAGTATAATAATCATATATATATCTTATTACTCTAGTTACTGAGGTCATATGCAGATAAATACTGTATCACTATTTTGATCGAATTTCGTCCATTCATTCTTATATACTGCAGCTTTTGTACTTCGTGATACCCTTGATTTTTATGCTTTCTGATTGACTTGATGTTATAAACCAGCAGGCCTATGATGTTTACACATTATTAATTGTATATTTATTTTATTTCTATATTTATTAAGCATGGGTAGTTACCTAGGTGGTTGGAAGTTACCTAGTGCTGGGAAGTTACTGGGAAGTTACCTAGTGCTGGGAAGTTATTAGTAGCAGCTATTCTTAATTATAAATAAGTAACAGATTAAGAAGGGAAGTGAAGCAGTATTTTTATCCAGAAAACTGTGTTCTTAAGACATCAAAGGGTTCCATATACGGAGCCCTTAAAATTTCTCTGAGATAGTTGGGTTCTCTCCTTTAACAAGCCTATTCTTTTCTTTGTTATTCAATCAAATCACCCTATAATTTTATCCAGATTCTGGGACTATATAAGTTGATCTATTAACTTGTGGTTATATCATCTAATCATGTGGCTTATTTGATCCCTAAAAAGAACTAATTACTTTGATATATATATATATATATATATATATATATATATATATGTATATATATAATGTTGCCTCTTTTGAAATTGTCAACTGTTATCTGCCTCAAAATCAACATATTGGTGACTTTGGGTGACATGTCCTGAAGATGGCACAGTATTGAGAGAAAACCTGAATTCAATACAGTATCAACATGTCTAACCCCAAAGTTACAAGATATGACAATTTTTAAAATTAAATTAGCAAATGAGTTATTGATAATTTGTAATAAACTTGCAATTTCAAATTAATAATTTGTTGCTACTGTGATGGAGTCATATACATGTCAGATCCTTTACCAATTGGTTAACCTTTCTGTACTGTCAGATTGGCAATTACTTTATATTATATCCATGTGATTAAATAGTGTGGTATGTCAGGCTTAGTATAACTATTGCCATATTTCAACATAATCCTTTCAAATTTTAGAACCAATGGAAAATGAAAATGGAAGATAACAAATTGGAAACAAAAGCAGTCCCAGTTAGTGTTGAAACACACCATTAAACATTTTTAGAATAAAAAACCATTAAACATTTTTAGAATAAAAAAAAAGTCCCAGTCGGGTTTGGAACACTCCATAAAAAACTGATTTAGTTTTTCCTCTATACCTCTTTATTCATGTTGAACCATACTTTATGGTTGATAGTAGTTTGAATCTAGATATAGTTCATCTTTTTTTGAGGAAACTGGATAATAGTTCCTCTTAATTCAATAATACTTTAGCAATCACCATGTACGTAGCTTCCATACTTGAGGGATAATCCCTCAGAAGAACTCAAACACAAATCTATATTCTGATCTTTTTTTTTTTTTTTTTTTTCTATAAATCTTGATGCCCTTCATCAGCTGACGTGAAGAAAATAGTGTATATAATTGATGATGTTTAGTGTCAAGTTATTGCTCTTTTTTACATAGTTGATGCACACGTTTTGCTCAGTTGGTTTATTCCTCCTGATATTTGTCATTTCTAAACTTCTTGCAGTTCATCAAGGTCATGTATTATCAACTGAAATATGGGCTTCAAAAGGATAGAGCAGAAACTAATGGTACATGGGTAGGAGTATCAACATTGTTGGACGAGTTATGGTTTTCTGCTGATAGCTTTCTACACCGACTTTGTAAGGTATTTTTTTTCTATAAAGTTATCCAATCTTTGTTTCCGTTGGCAGGTAGAAGAGGCTTTTTGAATAATTGAATTAGATCACTCTGATTTGCTCATGAAGAAGTCTGAAGCATTTCATTGGTTTATTGAATTGACTGCAATTTCTTGTTCAACCAGGCTAGTTCTTTTTTCAAGAGATCAAGAGGGTTAGGAAAGAGAGAGAGAGAGAGAGAGAGTCAATCTATAGCAACGTTGAGTCTTATTGAATCACATTGTTTAAATTTTTTGTTGAAGTATCAATTTAATTTGGAATTGCAGGATTTCTTTTTATTGGTGCAAGATGCCTCAGTGATTGATGGAGATCTTTTGACATGGGTATGTAAATTAAACTTGACTCAGGATATTCACTTTGTTCATTAGGCAATATGTATAAAGTTCTATAGGAAGCTTTGTCATTGAAACTTTGGTGGCATTGGTGCTGGAAATTTCTTGCAGTTATAGTAGCTTTTGATTCTGTTTATCTTCAAAATTTCAAGAGTAAAATTTAATAATAATTGGATTTAGTAGCCAGGTAATATCAGTATCAAAATCTCAAGCACAAAAATTAACAATTGATCGGAGTTAATCGGATTTGATATATAAGTATGAAAACCATTAATCAAAAGGTGAGTATATAGGCAAAAGTTGTCAACTTAGTGATATTTAGGCAAGTAATACTGTTAATCATCAACTTAGTGGTGTTTAGGCAAGTAACACTGTTAATCAAAAACAAACTTAAGAAGAACAATAGAGAAGAAAATGAAGAGATTTGAGGAAAAATGTTGTATTTCTGTTTATAGGGTTCGAAACCTCTTTCTCTGTCTGCTATAGTTGTTTATATACAATATTATACAAAAGTCGTATTAGGAAAATAAGTCTAATATAAATTCAATACTAATTAATCTATAGATACTCATAGATCTTATCCTATTATCATTATAATCTGAGCTCAAGTTCATAAGATAATGCTTTTTTTGGGTGGAGCCCAAGCCTATGTGATATTATATATGAAGACCCAAAGGCTTATCACAGTGGGAGGAGTCTGAGCTCATGAAATGATATATGCTCTGAGACCTAAAGCTCTATAAAAAATGAGGCCGAGTGTAAACAATGCGGCCTACAATTCTATAATCTCAAGAGCGAATTATAGAATTGTATCCTAGTAGGGCTCTCATTCGCCTAAGAAGAGACCACCCTTGTTATATACTCAAAGAAAATACTCGATGCCTTATTTGGAGACTTAAATCCATTCTCCCAAAGATGAACTATTTATATCAATTCTTGAGGAGTTTCGCCCAAGACCTCCATAACGCCCGACCATCTTGTATCCCAACAGGGGGTCTTATTCTCCGAGGAACAACTCTTTCAAGAATAATTTGCCTAAGAACACCTTGTCCAAGTAAAGTCATGAGTGAGTTATAAAATTATAACCCATTAGACGCATCATTCTCTAAAGAATAACTCTTCTAAGAATAATTTGCCCAAGAACTCCTTTAGAGGCCTTATTCTCCCAAGAGCAACACGTTCAAGAACAATTCATCATGCTTTGTGGAACACTAAATCCGCCCAAGACTTTCATGTTGAGCGATGCTCAGCCAACTACCAACACTTCTAACAACCAAAAAATGCCTCACCCAAGTAAGAAACACTCAAGGTACCCACTGAGTTCTTTGAGCGATACTCGGCCATCAGAGTATCCCCTCTTGCTTAAGTACAAATCAGCCACGAGTGTTCATTTGACTTGGACAAGGGCTTATAAACCCACTAGCTCTAGGGAAATCACATCCTCTCCAAGTATGGTTCTATGCCCAAGTTGGCCAAAAATTTTGAAGGTAAGAGGCATACCATATCTATTTTAGCCTTATCTATGGAAGTGTTGGGCGATTCTCCTTGGGTTACCCTTTTCAAGTTTCTTGGACACCAAACTTTCATAGACCCACACTTATTGTGGTGAATTTGCACATCATAAAGTTTGGTCTTGTTGTCAGGCTTACATATTTTTTTGCATAGCTCAAGCTTTTCGTTTTCTTGCTTCACCTTGAGCTCTTCAATATCTCTATTGTGTCGAGCTTTTACTTCCTTAGACATGGTCCTCATTGGCTGCTTGA
This sequence comes from Omphalea diandra, assembly GCA_949677035.1. Lineage (NCBI taxonomy): Eukaryota > Viridiplantae > Streptophyta > Magnoliopsida > Malpighiales > Euphorbiaceae > Omphalea > Omphalea diandra. Next base: position 4,613 of record CATIWR010010803.1, read on the forward strand.
ATGGGCGAAATCCTTCCTTTATTGGCAAACAATGCTCCATAAACGCCCAATTCAATTCTGGCATTTCAGAATAGTCCCAAGCGAAATAATCTCTGTACTTCTTGAGTAATGCTATTAATTTGTCCTTGAACTCAAAAGATAACTTCGCTGTAATAAAAATTAGTCGAGCTAAATCCTTGGTGCACAAGTTCACTTATTTTAATGCGTTTTGAGTCTTGGCCTATTGATCATCCTACTTCTTGGGTGTAATTTTAATATCTGATACCTTTAATTGAGTCGTGTGATTATCTTGCTTATCGTCGTAAATACACTCGGTTGAGGCTACTAAATTATGCCCCAAGATCAACCTCTTAATTTTCTTGAAGCATTCTTTCTTCTTAGTTGACTTAACCATCAGACTTAGTGACCAATGAGCAACCTTCAATGCTAACTGAGGCTAGCCGCTCAATTTTTGACATGAGGACTCTGAGTTGGTCTAAATTTGTAATCGTTTTATTCTCACTTGCCCTCTTGATAATGTTCTTGAAATTCACTTCACCCTACTATATAATGGCATCGACCAAGTGAGCTGCTTAAGCAGATGGGTTTGGATCCCTATGGATGACTTTCACTTCTCCGACTGACCTCCAAATCCACATCATTTGGTGTAGGGGTGATGTGACGACATAATTAGCGTGTATCCAATCTCGCCCCAACAATAAATTGTTGTTGTTGTCTGCATCTACGACAAAAAAGCATTCCTTAGTGGTGTATCGCCCAACCTCTATGTCCAATTCAATGCATCTGTCAACCAAAGTTTCTCCACCGGTGAAGTCCCTTATAGATATGTCGTCCCCTTTTACTTGGTCTTTGAAAATGCCAATCTTCTTTAAAAACCTACTAGGAATGATAGACACTGTAGAGCCATTCTCTATGAAAACCTTGTTGATGGGCACTGAATTCACCTCAGCATTAATATACAATGATCAAATATGATTGGATTGAGTAGTGGGGGTTGTTGCAAAACTATTGTGACCGCCTTCTGTTCACTTTCATCATTTGAGCTTGGGTAAATGACAACCCCATCGAACATGGTTCTCTAACTTGGTCTGGCCGAAAAATTTGTAGGTAATAGGCAGATCATGTTTACTTTGGCCTTATCTTTTGAAGTACTAGATGACCCCACCTTAGATTGTCCTCTTTCACGCTTCTTGGGCACCCACGCCTTCATCGACCCACACTTGTTGTGGTGGATCTCTATATAATAGGGCTTGAGTTTATTATCTAGTTTATAAATTCTCTCTTTGTTGCTTCGCCTTAAGCTTCTAAATCTCCTTTTCATGTTGAGCCTTCACCTCCCTTTCAGCATTTCTTCAGGCTCTAACTTCTTTCAACTAGGCACAATATTGTTGTTTTGTCTTTGCCTTTGCAACCTCTTCTTCTGAGTTTTCATCATTTGGGCTCGCGCAGGTTACCTAAAGGGTGGACAGTCAAAACTCCATTTTTTGGGACTGTGGTCCTCCCATTGGTCAGTTTTAGTTAGGTTCGACTTGGAAGTTTTTTTTTTTTGGACGATCTTTCCTATGTTGCTCGGGTCGATCAGCCTCCCCTAGCATCGTTACTGAGACAAGTCCACTTAGACGACTATTGCTTATCTGCGCCCTAGTATTTTGGACTGCTAGGAGCTCACCCAATTAGTTCCGCAGGACTTGAGAATAGGAAATCTCTAGGTGCCTATAGGCCTTGTACCTGGGTCTTCGTGGCTCAACTTCTCTCATAGGCGGCTCTACCTTGGCTATAGGCTTGAACTCAGTGTGGCACGTTGGACACACTAGCTTCGCTTCTTGCACTTGCTTATTTATTGAATCAATAAGCTTCACTTCCAACTATTTATCAATAACGACAAGGGTAGTGGGCCTCTTTTCACTAACTAAATGGGTACTTGGTCTTGCCTCGACAACTTGCTTGTCATTGTTGGTCGAAGTATCTACAGTTTTTGCTTTAGTCATGGGTTTCTTTCCTTCAGCCTTTGATAACATCAGTTGAACCATGAAAATTGTAACCTTTGGAAAGGGCTCAGTCTCAACCATTGCCTTATTCTTGGCAAGGAGAAACAATCATTCCTTCCTCGATCGCCGTATGCATCACATTCCTAAAATTGAATGCCTCTATACGGTGTGGTATTTGCAGTAATATTTGCCTTCTCTCTCTTCTAACAGGAGAATAATATGACCATCAGAGAGCTTGAGTTGTTCATCCTTGACTAGACAATCAAATACTTTGTTTGCCTTAGTTAAGTTGAACGAGTATTCTTTCGCTATCTGTCCAGTCTTCTCCTTGGCCTTATCCTTCTTTTGTGGCTTTGGTTTGGCCAATGCAGGGCATTCATAGCCCCTTCCTAGGGACCAGTTCCGCTATGCTTACTTTTTCCTCTTCCAACTCTAAACTATCATAGTCTGAGGCTGCCACATAGGCGTCTTTATATGAGTCCCTTCAAAGGACGCTTTCTTTTATTCGAGCTCTTGCAATAACATCTTAAAGCCAGTAGCCCTAGCACTTAGTTCATACCTGAACTTGTACCCCTTAAAGTGCTTCTTGATCTCGAAGTGCATTCCCTTCAAAGCTAGAGCGACACAATCCGCCTCAGGAAGCTTAGTGTGGCACAAAGTTTTCACCTTCCTGAATTTGAGGATGTATTTCTTAATCGACTCTCCTGCCAATAGTCGGGTTTGGGCGAGGTCAGCGAAAGTGATCGAATGAGCGGCTTTGTAAAACTCAGTACAAAAGTTTTCCTCTATGATTTGCCAACTTACAATAGACCCAGCTGGAAGGTTAGTATATAAGGTAAAGGTAGTCTTTGTGAGAAAATTTCCAAACAACCGTAATTTTCATAAATCTTCGGCCGTTGCCTCCCCACATGCCATAGAAAATTGGGCGACACGTTCAACTGTCGAATCATTATCCTCTATTGAAAATAAAATGAATTCTAGAATTTTGTAACCTTTAGGGAAGGGATATAATTTGTCTACCCACTCGAGTATGACTTTGAACAAGTTGGCCTCGGTAAAGGCTTTATGTCAATCCCCATTTTTTCTAGAGCACCAATCAGCTCGCAACGATCTGGAGAGCTTGAGCGATACTCATACTTGTGTTGTGGCTACTGTGGCTGAGTTGTTTGCTCGCCCATATTACTTGTCAATGAAATTACATTCACAACAGTATCATATGTGAAAACCATACTCGGTGCCTGAGTTGCGGGGCTATGATGATGATAAAGTGGTGGTTGAGAATTCAGCTGAAAAGCTTGGTGGAAAGTTCCTTGAGATGTAGGTATGCTTTCCTGGCGGAATGAAAAACTGCTAGACCCTTGAGGACTTGGGAGAATCCTCGGTTCAGCATGGTGTGGGTGGGTGAGAATTTGCACTGCCCTCAGTTCTTTCTAAGCAAAAGGCCTACTAGTGCTAAAGGCTTCAATTGGGAATCTTCTGTCTGGTGCTAGGGCCTGCTCTCCCTCGAGAGGGGTGGTCAATTGGTCAAGACAATTATTCATCTAGTCGAGCCCTAATCAAATGTCCTTTGGGCGGCCTTATTGTCCTCCACCATGGGCCAAATAACTGTGACCATCTAGTTAATCAGGTTAAATATGGTATAATTTTTAGCCGCGATTTGACTGGTTATTTGCGAGTAATCAGTGGGTACGAGAACAGACTGTCTACGCATGAGTTCATGCCTTTGGTAATCGGCCAAATCATTCCCTTGAGTTGGGTCATTAGCTTGTGGATTTTCATTGGACATGTTTATCATATTCATAACACTCTCAAGCTAAGTGATTCACTCTCTTAAGTGGTCCAACTCGTCTTGCAATAATTGATACATAGTCTCTATTGGCATGTAATGTGGTCCCACTGCACATGCCAAAAAAATGTTTACCCTCAAAATTTCAATAATAAAATCTAATAACAATTGAGTTCAGTAGGAGTCAGGTGCTGTAAGCATCAAAATTTCAAGCACAAAAATTAATAGTTGACTAGAACTAATTGGATCTAATATATAGGTATGAAAACCGTCAATCAAAGGGTGAGTATATAGACAAAAATCAACTCAGTGATATTTTGGCAAGTAATGTCGTCAAACAAGAATAAACTCAAGGATAACAACAGAAGAAGAAAATGAAGAGATTTGGGAAAAAATATTGTATTTTTGTGTATAGAGTTCGAAACCCTTTTTTCTCTCTGCTATAATTGTTTATATATAAGCATTATATCGGAGTCCTATTAAGAAAATAAGTCTAATATAAATATAATACCAATAAATCTATAAATATGTGCAGATTTTATCCTATTATCACTATAGTCTGAGTCTAAGTTGATAAAATGTTACTCTTTTTTGGGCGGAGTCAAAGCTCATGTAATAATATACATCAAGACCCAAAGGCTTATCACTGTGGGAGGAGTCTAAACCCATGAGATGATATATGTTCTGAGACCCAAAGCTCTATAAAAAATGAGGCCGAGTGTAAATAGATTCACTTCTCTCTCTCTCTCTCACTCATTCATGCTGTCAATAGTTAGCACTTAGCAGTAAAAGGACATTTATCACGCACATGGTTATACATGCAGTTCTTTTTTCTCATGAAATGATAGGGTTCATGGCAAATTCCCTTATTCATTTACTTCCATGCGTTGATTTTATTTATTTATTGCACTTTTGGAATAACAAGTTCTGTTTCATTGTTCTAAGAGAATTATTTTGCTGCATTGGTTACTGTGAGAAAGATTTTTTGTTCTGTTCTACAGTATAACGTGGTATTGTCTGTCACAGAAGATTTTGAGGATATCATGTCAACAACTCTACATCTTTTGCTTGGAAATCAATTTCCATTAATCTATGTTTCATTGAATTTTCATTAAATTTCCAGGTGTTGAGCTTGCTTTCAGTTTCATCAATAGATATTCTGGCGCTGGCTGAAAAAATGGGTGATTTTACATGCATTTTCTTTTCCTAATGTTGCAGACCAGGAAACTACAAGAACTGCTTGAGACCAGTCTGGGATGGGAGTTCCAGCCAAAAAGTGCAGTGGATGGAATCTACTTTGAAGACAATGACGAGGTGAACTTTCTTGTGCATAAACTTCTGCATGATATAACGTACATCTCTAATATCTTCCCTTTTGTCAATTGTGGGTATCATCTTATGCAGTATGCTCCAGTTGTCGAAATGTTGGATGACAGCAGCTATAATGAAGCCCAATCAGCGTAGAGCAGATAAAAAAAAAAAAAAAAAAGACCTATCTATTTACTGTGTTGAACAAATGTCAGGAAGATGAGATGCTTCTAAGGAATATCTGGTTCCTTCCATATCCAAGATGCACAGCTAACATGTTTGCCGCTGTGGAAATGGTTCAAACTTCAATGCGAACCACTGATGTACTCAACTTGGCAATCCAGAGTCCTGTATGTATAGTTTATTTTTTTGGTTTTAGGATGGTTAGAACTCCGTTTTTCCAATTTTTGTATACCTATTTAGTAATTACTCCAATTGCAAGAATTTTAATCTTACAAATCTAACAATGCATTGATATGGAAGATCAACATATCGAGGTTACAAGCAGAAACTTCTCAGATATGGAAGATCAGCATGTTTTTGGCTTGCTAAATATACTTTTCTAATCATTTAAGAGGACCTCAATTAATGTTCAAATACTAACTGTCTTCCAAATCTTAGCTGTAAAATAACATTGAGAAAATAGATGTTTCATTGTTTTCAACATGTAATCCACAGAAAGCGTTCTTAATATGTATAGACCTATTTCTTCAATTTCGCTCTAGTAAGCAATTTATTGTGAACTGCTAACAATGTTACAAAACAATGCCTTGTTGGAACATAATTTTTGGCATCCGCTCTTAATGCGATTGGCATGGTTTTCATATTGCTTCAATCTCCTCTTTATTGTTTTGGTAGCTTCTAATAGGCTAGCTATGGAAAGTTGATCAATCTTCCATGAAATTTTATCTTCCTAATCAGCCTGCAATATGAAATTTTTGTCTTGGCCAATCCCAAGCCCAGTTGTCTCATCCATACACTGGTAATCTGCAAGCTCCATGCCTCCAAACATCAGCCGCCAAAGCTTTCCTAGGCGCAAGAATGTCTCATTCCTTCAAGAACTTACCTTGCAGCCAAGGGTCAATCCAAAGAACCAGCCTTCCCTATTACCAATCTGACAACAAAGAAAATTATTTGATTACTCCTCTCAGCTTCAATAGGTTAATACAGATCTAATTGCCATCATGGGGCTGAGTGATGTCTAATTTATTCAGCTTATTCATGATCACCCAATGAGCTTAGCAGAACAGCCTTGTTTTACAATAACGTTCATACTAATTTAGAGGTTGCAGCCTTATTCCACTCAGCTACTTTTTAATACTTAAACCTCCCTCACACGTGCGAACACAAATAGGGTCGCAAGCAACTGATCTTCCCCTACAACACTGATCATCGCCCTTTCCACAAAAAAATAAAAATCGTACAAATTCTTTCAACTTGTTTAATCGTAAATTTGAGGAGGATGAATATAGAGCATTATGACATACTTAAGCTTACAAGGACAGAGTTGATAAGTCTACCAGCATATGAACGAAATTTTACTTTTCAATTGAAATTCTCCTTACAATCTTCTAAATTAGTTCTTGACGATGCTCAACT
>CATIWR010010809.1:0-11414 GCA_949677035.1 Omphalea diandra
TATATATATATATATATATATATATATATATATATATATGTATGTAAATTTGTGTGTGTGTGTGTGTGATATGTTAATGGTTACTATAATTTTTACCTATCCATGATTAATGCACTTTCAACCTTTATATTAAAAATTTAACGATTCTAATTATTCTAACTTACATGTTTACTTATATTATCCTAAACAAACATAATAATATAACAAGAAATTCTGAATTTTGCTATACAATTTTAAAAAAGCCTTGACTCTATTTGAGAGTAAAATTAACTATTATTTTATAATTAATCTTTTGATTTTGGTTCAATTAAACCTATTTTATAGAAAAAATTAAAACTATTGAGTTGATCCATTTTTTAGAAATTCTATTTTGTCATAATTTACTTCTTACTAAATCTATCTCTAAAATTATTCTAAAAAACATAATATAATAAAAATGTATATGTATGTGTGTGTGTGTGTGTATATGTGTGTGTATATGTATGTGTGTGTGTGTATATGTATGTGTGTGTGTGTGTGTATATGTGTGTGTATAAACATATATATGTATGTATGTATGCATATATATATGTGTGTGTGTGTGTTCATACGTACTTTCAAATATATATATATATATATATATAGTAAATTAATAAAAAGATTAATACATAAACTAAATAGAATAAGAGATAAGAAGAAATGTGACTGTTTCCTACATATTTTATACTTTCTCCTACAAAAGAATGGTAACATCAACTTTGTTGTCTATATCAATTAATTTAATTAAGTTGTGGAAGAGATACACACACAAGTTAATCGTGTGCCAAGAACTAGATTTGAACTAGTGACATAAGGATTTTTAGTCCTCTATTATACTTGTTGAGCTATCCAGACCATTTTTGATGCGCCGTCTTCCTCATTTTATTTTTGGGTCTATGTCAAGTAAAAGTCAATTAAAAAAAAGATAAAAAAGTATTCTAAAGTCTTTGTTGTCCCTTGGTGCCATATAAAGGGATTGAATAAGACAATGAGAAGTAATAACCAATGAAAGTTATGTGTGAAAATAATGAGAAATTGACACAATAAATTTATATAGGTTCAATCCTGCCTATGTCCTCTCCTCTAGTCTTCCACTAGAAGCTTCACTATTAAGATAGATTCTAGGTGATATCAATCATCTTTACATTAGTAGTTTTCGGGCACAACTAAGCCGTTACAAGTAGACTTCTAGGTTTTAATAACACTGTTTTCCAAAGTAGTTTACAAGTACTACCTTAAACCTTTTACAAAAATGGTTTAGATCTACTAAGATCTCATAAACCAAAAACCTTTCCCCGAAGAATTTACAATTTAAAGATGAGAAAGGACACTTTGCACTCAAAATTATGCTTGACTTGGTAGAGAGTTTTGAAAGGTGTCTTAAGCTTGTTCTTCAACTCTATTTTTTAATATGTCTTATGTAAGTTTTTTACAATTGTTCTTCCCTTAGAGCTGGATCACACCTGTTTTATCTTCATTCTCAAATGGAGCCTTTTCTTCAATAAGAAGCCAAGGAAAGGAGGGCCTGAGAAGGGCTTTTGTCCAAGTTTACCCAAGAAGCACGAGATCAGTACAACTCGATAAAGAAAACCAAAGGCAAAGATTAGAAAGTAGTCATTCTTCCCTTGAAGCTATATCACACCTCTTTTACCTTTTTCATTAAAGATTGTTTTCACAATATAATAAAATCGCTTTTGACATACTTATTTATGTTATGGGAGATCCTTTTATAGGTATAGACAATAAACTAGCTGTTAGAAAGAGGGTTGTCACTCTAAGTCATAAAGTAGTCATTCAATGCCTGTTGGATAGTCTCCATGTCTGTTATTGGGTGAAAATACAACTTCAATGATCGTTAGTTTCATTGAAATGCCCATTGGAACTAACTGTTAGAGAGAGATTTGCTTAGACACTCATCTTTTGACTTTGTCAATTTTTTAGTCACCAACTCCTTCAACAACTATTGGAACTTCTTAATGCCTGTTGGAATTAAACTTCAATTCCTGTTAGGATATGGATAAATACACATTGCAAATCTCTAGGAGGATGTGAACTTGATGCTCCATTTTTTAAGATTTTGTAAAGTGCTTCAACGATTGTTGGCTTTCTTTGAAAGCCCGTTGAAAAGTATCCCAATGCCTGTTGAACATTTGAACATCTCCCATTGGAGGGTCTAAAAACTTTAGCTCTGCCTGGGTGTTTTTCCAACACCCATTGGTATAAGTCTAATGCTTGTGTCAAATTTTAAGGGTTCTATTCACATCAAGTCACTTGGTCTAATGCTTGTTGCAAAAATGCAATGCCTGTTGAGGTATCAATGAGCCATGCCCATTATGAAAATGCAACACCTGTTATGAAGGTCATCTTACGAAGCTTAAGTGTTTTTAACATCCAACACTTGTTGTGCCATGAGAGAGTCGATGGTTGAGGGGTCCAAAAACTTGAACTCATATTTTGGTGTCACTTTAACAGCCTACTGAGATTCTCCAACGCCCGTTGATGAAGTCCTGTTAAAATGCAACAACATCTATTGACTTTGAATACTTAGAGTTTTTCCCAAAACTATTCTTCTTAAAGTCTTTGATAAAAAAAGTGATGTACTTGCAAGATCTTACACACTAACTTGAACAAGAGTTAGCTTTTACATGTATTTGTAATAATCAAAACAAGTTTGTTTACTAAAACTCCCAATCTAAGTCCAATATTCTCCTTTTTTTTTTATGATGATAAACAATCTATTAAGGGTAAATAATCTTACAAGTAATGTACATCATATAAATCTTAAGTATAATAAACAAATGCATAAGTTATAATGGCTCATTTAACTCCCCATTTTATCTCATTGTTTAACAAGTTATACATACCATGTTCTTGCAAAATGAAATCATACAAATTAAGTCATAACATGCATTTTACTTCATTCTTAGCTTACATTGCCTTGTTCTTGCATTTCACTCATTTTAGTCCCCCTTACTCTTATACTTAGTTATTTCTCCCCTTTTGTCATTATTAAAAAGCAATACATAACCAAATAAATAAGAAAGATAACTTAAGTAAGAATAGACAAGGTGAGAAAATACTTATATTCATTAAAGAAATGTTGTCCCTTACATCAACATTTTTTTAATAAACAAGATAAGAGAAATGAAACAAAGAGAATATATGCATATGAAGATGTTTGTATGTAAGGGTTCTAGATATGGTTTTAAGGCTTGTCCTTGGACTCGACTGCTGCCTCTGACTCTGAGTAGTTATTGTACTAGGTTGTAAGTTTAGTCCCTCAATTATCCAATCTAGGGTTTAATTGACATCCTTCATTTCCTTTTGTAATTTTGGTACTTTTTGGTGAAGGGAGATGGTAGAGGATTCAACCTTTTGAACAACATTTAAGATGGCTATAAGATGAACAAGGACTTCTCTCAAAGTCTATGAGAGTAGCAGAAGCAGGAGTAGGAGCACTAGTACCTATCTCTTCCACAATAGTAATTCCTGCTCGGATGTCTTCCTTAACTTCATCATCATCTAGGTCTAGTCTAGGGGCTTCTCCTTCTTCTGGAATTCTCTTTATTAGGCCTCAGAGGATCCCCATACTTAATAACATTTTCTCACAAATGGATTCATTGTGTGGCAGTTTTTACAACATCATGTTTTATTGCCTCAAGTTCCTCTTTTATTGAGGTATGGCATTCACATATTTTGCAATTATGGTGATGTAATGCCCCATCATGAACTCATTTCCCTTATCCACTTGATTGTTTATCCTTTGTATAAAAAATAGAGGTGTGCTTATTTTTTGTTTATTCTTTATGCACTAGAGATAGAAGAGGTTTGTGATCGTGTAATTACCATTTGATTAAGCTCTCTCGTTGATGGTCTAGATTATAAATCCATGTGCGATCCTCAAGGCTTGGCTTTTTATCTTAGATACCTTATTATTATTGTTGTTGTAATTACTTTTCCCATATGTGATTGACTTCTAAAATTGTTTCACATCCACTTTGAAAGTGGGGGATGCTCTATTATTCCGACAGTAGTGGCATCGAAGCATTTAGCCAACTCATTTGGTCTTAAAGTGTATCTCTTGCCAAAGATTCTAAAATTAACAGTCCCTTTTTATGTGTATGCATGAAAATCACTTTTAAGGTAGTAAGGAACTTAATTGGAAGGTCTAGATAGAAGGACTTTTTTATGTGACAAAAGAGTTCCCACCTTATCATGTCATCAATTCTTCTACTTGATCAGTTAATTAGTACCTTTGTAGATTAGTCCATTCAAAAAATTTTCCTCCTCCTTGATGTCTTTTAAGGAGTTTTTATGCCAATTCCTTCTCTTTGTCTAATTTGAGTTGGAATTTCTAGACAATTAAGGGAGTTTGCTCTATTTCTGTCTCATTTCCTTTTTGATTATGGGATAGCCTTGGCCTTTTTTTAGGATTAAGGTACGGAGGATGGTTTGAATGAACTTTTCTTTTATTGAGCAATCATTAAGGCTAGGTTTTCCTTAGTTTCTAAATGTGAGTAGGAGGGTTATGGGTTTTTCCTAGTAGGTTGTTATATCTCATAGTTGATTATGCTTTGGGTGCCATTTGGTTTGGTGTTTGATGAATGATGCAAGAGAAAATTAAAGCAAATAACAAATCCAAATAAATGTAGAGAAAGAGAGAGATCAAAAACATAATCAAAGCAACAATAAAACAACTTTAGGGTTTTTATGGGTATATATAGGAATTTGAAGAGCTCCTTATTTCTTTAAAAAATATGATCATTGGGAGTGTTCAACGACTATTATATATAAAACAACCACTATTGTAAAATACCGTTAGCTTGTTCAAGCAAGTGTTCTTCATTCAAAGATGGTTGTTGCTCGCAACACGCATTGGGTGAAGAACAACAGTCGTTGGAAATTCACAAAAATCGTGAGGATATATAAAAACATAAGGTGGAAATTACAAATAATAAAATAGTAATTAACAAATTATTAACAGCCGTTGGTCATGTTTTCTAAAACAAAACCAAGTTTAAAATAGATTTTTCAAATGAGCAAACATTTTCAAAGCTATGTTGATGTAAATTATTAATCAAACTCAATGATATTGTCATGAATTCAATTAATAAAGGGACATTTGATTAAGACAATACACAATCAAAATATTTAGTTTATAAAATCTGAAGACTTTAATTGAAATCATTTCACATAACACATTAACAATTAGTCAACAAAGAATACGTATGAATTAACAAGGGTGAAAAGAAGAACCTGTTGATGTTAACTCAATGTACTTCCATCAATCATTCTAAGTTCTCTTTTGATGAATTGCATCCTTTTGTCACAAAGAGGTTTAGTAAAAGTATATGCTAACTAATGGTTAGTGTCAACATATTCTAATACAATATCACCATTATTAGCATGATCCCTTAGGAAGTGATGCCTTTTATCTATATGTTTACTTATAGAATGTTGAATGGGATTCCTAGACAAGTTGATGGCACTAGTGTTATCACATTTGATGGCCACTTGATTTACAATAACTTTGTAATCAAGAATTCATTGCTTCATCTATAGGATTTGAGCACAACAAAGACCTGCTACTACATACTCACCTTCAACTGTCGATAAAGTTACTGAATTTTACTTTTTGCTACTTTAAGGCACTAAACATTCACCAAGTAATTGACATGTGCCTGAAGTGCTTTTTTTATTTAAGCTACACTCAGCAAAATCAGCATATGAAAATGCATTTAACTTAACTCTTAGGATACCAAAGTCCTAAGTTGGGAGTACCATTAAGGTATTTGAGTATGTGTTTTACAACATGTAAGTGAGACTTCTTGGGATTAGACTAATATCTTGCACATAAGCACATACTAAACATAGTATTAGGTCTACATGTTGTTAGATAGAAAAGACTATAAATCATAACTCTAAACAACTTTTGATCCATAATCTTACCATGCTCATCTATGCTTACTTTGACGTTAGTGCTCATTGGAGTTTTACATCATTTATTATTCTCCATGCCAAATCTTTTAATTAATTCCCTTATGTATTTGGCTTAGTTGATGAAGGTTCCCTCCTTTTCTTATTTGATTTGTAATCCAAGAAAGAACTTGAGTTCTTCCATCATACTTATCTTAAATTCTCTTTTCATCACTTTAGAGAAATCTTCTCATAAGCAAACATTAATGGCACAAAAAATAATATCATCCACATATATTTGCACAAGTAATAAGTCTCTATTCTTCTCTTTAGAGAAGAGTGTTATGTCTACCAAGCCTTTTGAAAATACTTTAATTTCAAGAAATTTGCTCAACCTTTCATACTAAGCTCTTGGATCTTGCTTCAAACCATATAAGGCTTTAGAGAATTGAACATATGGTTAGTAAAGCAATAGCTTTCAAAACCTATAGATTGTTCAACAAAAACTTCTTCATCAATGTAGCCATTAAGGAAAACACTTTTGACATCTATTTGGTATAATTTAAAATTCATATGAGATCTAAATGCAAGTAAAATCCTAAGGGCTTCCAACCTTACTACAGAGAAAAAATCTCATCAAAGTCAATTCTGCTTATTGGTTATAGCCTTTGGCTACTAACTAAGTCTTGTTTCTAAATATGGTTCCATGCTCATCAAGCTTATTCCTAAAGGCCCATTTAGTTCCTATATTGGAATGTTTTTGAAGTCTAAGAACTAAGGTCCATACTTTGTTCGTTTCTAACTAATTGAGTTCATCTTGCATAACAAAAACCCAATGTTCATCTTTTATGGCCTCATCTTTTAGGTCCATACTTTGTTCCTTTCAAACTGATTGAGTTCATCTTGCTAAGGTTGTCTTTAGTGTTTAGAATAAAACACTTACAACCAAAGACTCTAAAATATGCAATCTTAAGTTTGTTATTATTTCATAACTCATAGGTGGTTTTCTTCAATAGGGGCCTGACCAATAATTTATTTAACATATAATAAGAAGTGGTTACAACTTTAGTCCAAAAGTATTTAGGAAGATTGTGCTCATTTAACATGGTCTTAGCCATTTCTTGAAGAGTTTTATTCTTCCTTTCTACAACACTATTCTATTGTGGTGTTCTAGGAGTTAAGAAGTTATGTGAAATACCATACTTAGCACAAAAGCCATAAAATTTAGCATTCTCAAACTTTCCTCCATGGTCACTTTTAATTGAAGAGATCTTAAAATCCTTTTGGTTTTGAATTCTCTCAATCAAGGTCTTAAAGGCATCAAAATAAAAGTCCTTGTGAGGAAAGAACAATACCTAAGTATACTTATAGTAATCATTTATAATGACAATTGCATAATGCATGCCTCCTAAGCTAGATATTGTAATGGGTCCAAATAAGTCCATATGAAGCAATTACAAGGGTTTAGATAAACTTACTTTGTTTCTGGCTTTGAATGAATATGTTACCTATTTTCCCTTTTAACATGCTTCACAAACTCCTTCCTTTGTAAACTTGATTTCTAGCAAACCTTTAACTAAGTTTCTCTTTTTTAGCTTGTTGAGGAGTTTTATGCTTATATGTCCTGGTTTTCTATGCTAGGATTTTCCTTTATCCACTATAGATACTAGACACTTTGTAGCATTGTTAATGAAAGAATTTAAATCAATGACATAAATGTTATGAATTCTCCTACAAATGAACAAAATTTTGTTGTCACTCATTCTCGACACATAGCAAGCTTGTGGTTCAAACATAACTCTGAGACCTCTATCACAAAGTTGACTTACACTTATCATATTATGTTTGAGTCCATCAATAAGCAAAAATTTATCAAGAATGGGTGAGTCAACATCCTTACCAACTTTACTAATGCCAATGATTTTGCTTCCCCATTATCCCCAAAGGATATATTCCTAAGTCCTGCAATTTTCTCTAATTAAGTGAAGAACTCCTTTTCTCCTACCATGCACTTTGAACATCCACTATCTAGATACTACTCTTGCTTTCCAACTTGGGATTTCAAGCACAATTGCAAGGACAAAGAGAATTAATTCTTCGGTACTCAAGTCTTCTTGGGTCGTAGAGGGTTAGTTCTAACCATCTGCTCATCGTGCATTTTAGTAAGGTAATGATAGGCAATGTAGCCATAAATACCATAATAAAACATTCACCATTGAAGTGCACAAGTGTCTTATTCCTAGGGGAACATGCACATGGTTTTTATGAGATTTGTAATTCCTTTGAACTAATTATCTATGAGTGTTTCTCATGTGAGGTGCTTTCATGTAACTTGTATAACTATATCCATGATTATTCCAATTTTTGTGCCTTTGAAGACTTTGCCTCTTAGGCTTGTAAGAATAATACATATAGCCATAATTGGCTTTAGAAGGAGCATGTCTCAATTATGTATAAATAGACTGAGACTTAGCTTTTATGCCATTGGTCTTGCCATTTCTCTTCTTAGGAACTTTAGATATTCTAATTGGATTTAGCACACCAACTTCTTTAGCCTTAACAAAGACAATTTTGGAAGTAGAAGGAGCAATAGATGTATAAGCATTATATCCTAATCCATGTTTTATGGATGGGCTCTTTTGAATTTCAAGGATGGAGTCTAGTTTCTCTTTTCCTTTGGTAATTTGCTGAGGTTATCCTTAAGCTTGGAATTCTTAGCCTTGAGAGACTCCACATCCTTAGCTAGAGTCTCTTGACTCTTAGCAGAATCCTTTAAGGACTTATTTTTTTTCTTAAGAGTGGAAGTGCTAGACTTAAGAATCTCCACTTTCATGGTCAATTTGGTGATAATAGAATATAACTCATCTCCAAAATAAGAATCAAAAGGATTTACCTTATTCTCACCATCACTGTCGCAATCATTGCTAGAGGAGTACTCACTTGATGACTCATATGTTTTCTCCTCAATTGCCATGAGGAATAGATTGGGTAGCTCTTTTTCAGTGTTGTCCTCATCAGATTCAGAGTCACTTGTATCATCCCAAGTAGTTGTGTACACTTTCTTATCTTTCTTGGAGGTGTATTTCTTGGCAGGAGCTTTATTCTTCTTTACCTTGGGATAATATAACTTGATGTGCCCTTTCTCATTATATCCATAACAAATGAGTTGATTCTTACTACTTTTTTTCTTGTATCTCCTTGACCTTTTACTTTTTGAGAGAAGTCTTTTTACTTTATTTGTTATGAGGGCAAGATACTCATCTTTACTGTTGTTTTCATCATCACTAGAAGAAAATGTTAATAAGCAATAAGAAAAAAGGGATTTAGAGCGTACCTCTTTAGCTTTTAGAGCTAAGTCTTTCTTTCTCACTCAAGAGCTTTTAGATGTCTCCTCATGAGTGATTTCAAGAGCTAGAAGCTTTCCCATGAGTTCATCCAAAGATAGGACTTTTAGCTTATTTGCATCCTCTATAGTTGTCTTTTTAGCTTCCCACTTATCCTTGGGAAGAGTTCTTAGGATCTTGGCAACCACATCTTCATTGAAGTGGGACTTCCTAAGAGTTTTGAGAGTGTCTATAATATCAATAAACCTATTGTACATCTCAACTATGGTTTCACTAGGCTTGTATATAAAAGTTTCATACATAGAAGAATATATTTGTATCTTTTTCTTTTGAACTTCACTGGTGTGTTCATGCTGAGTCTGCAAAGTGTTCCAGATTTCTTTTGTCGATGTGCACATTTGTAGCTTTGCATATTGAGATTTGTGGATAACACAAAAGAGAATGTGTATGGCTTGTCTATTTTCCAAATTTGCCTTCTTTTTTTATACTATCCATTCACTTTTGGGCTTAGGAACAAGAACATCTCCAGCCAATTTGGTTGAAACTTCTCTTCCTTCTTCGATAACATAGATCTATGGTTTCACTATCTAGAAAGTTTTCCATATGATTTTTCCAATACCTGTAGTCGTCTCCTTCAAAGAATAATGGCATGTGGATTAATTATGACTATTCATGGCTTGCCATGATATTTACTCTAAGCATTTGAGCCTTGATAGAGAGACAAGCTCTGATACTAATTGTTGTCCCTTGGTGCCCTAGAAGGGGTGTTGAAGAGGGCAATGACAAGTAAAAACCAATGAAAGTTATGCGCAAAAATAATGAGAAGTCGATACAATCAATTCATAGAGGTTCGACATAATCCTAACTTCGTCTTCTCCTTTAGTCTTCCACTAGAGCCTTCACTATCAAGATAGATT
The DNA here is from genome assembly GCA_949677035.1 of Omphalea diandra. Lineage (NCBI taxonomy): Eukaryota > Viridiplantae > Streptophyta > Magnoliopsida > Malpighiales > Euphorbiaceae > Omphalea > Omphalea diandra. Next base: position 10,196 of record CATIWR010010809.1, read on the forward strand.
CTAGGTGCTATCAATCACCTTTACACCTATAGTTTTTAGGCATTACTAAGCCATTATAAGTAGACTTTTAGGTCCTACTAAAACCATTATCCAAAGTAGTTTATAGGTACTACCTTAAACTTTTCACAAAAATGGTTTAGATCTACTAAGATCTCTTAAACCAAAAACCTTTCTCTAAAGAATTAACAATTTAAAGATGAGAAAGAACACTCTCACTCAAGAAATAAATAATAATGACCACACTCACAAATTATGATTGATTTGGTGGAAAGCTTTGAGAGATATCTTAAGCTTATTCTTCAACTCTATTTTTTAAGATGTCCTTTGCAAGCTTGTGATAATTATCTTCCCATGAAGTTAGATCACACTTGTTTTATCCCTTTTATTAAAGATTATTTTCACAATAGAATAAACTCGCTTATGACTGTTTTTTACTTTTTCTCTACTTAATTCTGTTATGAGAGAGTCCTTTTATAGGTAAAGACACAAAACTAGTTGTTAGAAAGAGGGATGTCACTCTATGTCATAAAGTAGTCATTCAACGCCTGTTAGGCAGTCTCCATGCCTGTTGTTAGGCGACAATATAACTTTAATTACTATTGGTTTCATCAAAATGCCCCATTGGAACTAGCTCTTAGAGAGAGATTTGCTTAGACGCTCATCTTCTAACTTTCTCAATTTTTTGGTCACCAACTCCTTTTATAACTGTTGGAGCTTCTCAATGCATGTTGGAATTAAACTTCAACTCCTGTTGGGATATGGACAATGCCCATTGCAAATTTCCAAGAGGATGTGAACTTGATGCTCTGTTTTTCAAAATTTTGTGTAGTGATTCAATGGTTGTTGGCTTTCTTTTAATGCCCATTGAAAAGTATCCCAATGCTTGTTGAACATTACAACATCTCCCATTGGAAGGTCCAGAAACTCTAGATTTGCCTGGGTGCTTTTTCAACGTACGTTGGTATATATATATATATATATATGTGTGTGTGTGTGTGTGTGTGTGTGTGTGTGTGTGTGTGTGTATGTATGTATATGGGTATAAAACATATATAAGTGTGTGTATGTGTGTCTGTACACACACACACACACAAATATATGTGTGTGTATACAGACACACATACACACACATATATATGTTTTATACCAACATACATATATATATATATATATATATAACTATATATCTATATATATATATATATGTAGATATATATAT
>CATIWR010010810.1:0-55325 GCA_949677035.1 Omphalea diandra
CATAATTGGATTCAATGGGTGTATGTGATAATTGTATGATATGATTATGTTCTATTACATGTATATATGATTGAATTGTTACATGTTACATGGGAATAATATGATTATGTTCTATTACATGTATATATGATTGAATTGTTACATGTTACATTAAAATATAAGTCAAGTGAGAATGATTGAATTGTTTGCATGTTACATGGGAATAATTTGATTATGTTCTATTACATGTATATATGATTGAATTGTTACATGTTACATGGGAATACAGGCCAAGTGAGACGTAAATGCTCTTAATGATGACTTGGCATATCATTTGTGAATAAGCACTTACATATTGAACTAAAAGGGCGTTGTGACCGACTTGTCAAACACTTGCAAATTACAGGAAGATGGACCAATAGGTCCCAAATCATATGTTACATGAATCCTATGAATATCCCAGGAGCAATGTTTGCCTTGCTCAGTCATGACAAAAACAAAGCTATTGCATTTGCACTTGCACAATCAATTGTTATACTTGTAATGTATCTTGATGATATTTGATTATAGATTATGCCATGAGAATTTGATTGTTGTTTTTATTCACTGAGTCGCGACTCACCAAATCGCAACTATTTTTCAGATACTAAAGTATAGAGTTTGGACATTTTGGTGCATAAAGTCTTGCATAAAGACACATGGAACACAGGTCGTCGGCTGAATTACAACTCTCTCTCCTTGCTTCATATACATACATTTGATAGGAACTAGTTATGGTCACTGGTTCTGACACATTAGTTAACACATATGTACATTAAATACATATGGGATTATATATGTATGATGAATAAACCTTAATGTGTATGCATTTCTGAACATGAAATGCCATGATTTGCAACTGAAGACGGTAGTTACAGTTGGTGGTATCAGAGGATTCAAGCACACGCGAGGCAGACGTGCAAATCTCAGTATGTACGACATCGCGGGGCCGACGGGCAAATCCTAAATATTGAGTGCTCTAATAGGTACCAGCTGTAGCCACGTTATGATGTTACAATTTGTGGTATCAAAGTTGATTTACAAATGAGAAGAATGGATATCACGGTTATTGCTTTGACAAATGAATTTAGATGTTACAATTTTGGTATTAGAAAGGGCTCAACCATACACAGGGCAGACGTGCAAATCCTAGTGTGTATGACATTGCAAGGCCGACGGATAAATCCCAGATGTTGAGTGCTTTGATAGGTACTAATTGTAGCATTACATATTGTGTAAAAAAAATTAATTAGTATCAGAGCAATATGATTTGTAAACACAATTGGTCGTTACATTTATTGGTATCAGAGCATAATATGAATACGGTTGTTACATTTATTGGTATCAGAGCCATATGAGTTATGTCAGATGAATATGGCCGTTACATTAGTAAATCAAAAGAACATTTCAACATTCCTTAATATGACCTTAATTGAAATCTTAGGGTTCTAAGATTGCCTAAATCTTGTCTAAAATTCAAATAAACCATAACATCACATCTCAAGCATAGTTATGGCCTCTAAAAGATCATAAACATCTCTGACTTAACCTAAAATAAAAATGGCAAAAGGATCAAGAAGGAAGAACTTATATAGTACAAAATAATAAACATAATTTACTTATGAGGCTTTAGCATTAACGAGAACAATCAACAATCCATCTCAAATGCATAATGGAACATGATTTTTAAGAGTTTTTAATGTCTCTCCTCGATTTAGGAAGTGAAAATGGAGAGAAATAAGATAGGGAAATATGTAGAGCAAGGAGGAATTTGTGGCAAAAATTTTAAGTTAAATCAAGCTTCTATAAGTTGGCTTGTCAAACCAAGGTTCAATTACTAAACTTGAGGATTAACTATCAAAACAACCTTAGCCTTGTCCAATGTAAGGTGTTGTCTTGCTTTTAAAACTCATAAGCTTAAAAAGGTTCAACAACCAAACCTTGCTTTTGTAGGATCTTAAATGAACTTTGAACCATGACTCATCCATTTTTAACCCTTTTAACTCTTGACTATATTACTCAAAACACTTTAAATACTTTTACCTAACACTAATATATCATGTAAAACACAATCAAAATTCATCAATTGGGCATATAAAAGAAGACAACAATGATAAAACTCTTAAAGGTGGTATAACACTAATTACCAGGGCTTAAATAAATGTTATTCTTTACTTTATCATTAATTCTTTAATTGATCAACCTCATATTTAAACATCATTATTAGTCCCTAGCTTATAAGTCAAGACCACTCAATAGTTAGAAATGATTAAGGTGGTTAGATCATTAGCAAGTTGGTTAACAAAGTAATTTTATCCTTTCGTCGAATAATATCTTAATTAAATAATGTATGGATACTTACTAACTCTATACAAATTTGATCATGTTTAGTTCATTCACTAGTTATTAACTTTAATGATAAACTTAAAAGGCAATTTTAAACTATGATTATAATTTAGAAAGAGATTTCATAGTTAATATTAGAAAGAATAAGTAAGACATTTCCTAAATGCTTAAGTAAATGAATCCTCTTTCAACCTCTAACTATATCTACTGAGTTCATATTATACTAAAAAAGATATCTTATGTTTGATCCATTAGGAAAATAAAAGTTATAAATCAAAGCATAATAATTCCCTTGCAAGATACTATAGAGACCTCAAGTTTAAGGACTACTTACATATCACTTACTACAATTGACCATAGACATAAGCATTTTTCCAAATGGTCATTTTTAATGGGATAATAATATTCTTTAATAAGCACCCATATGTTAATTCCAAGTATCATATTTACTTATAAGATCTACTTTCTTAATCCTCAATGAAAGAACATAACACTAGTTTTAATAACTTTTTATATATATATTCTTAATAGAACATAGATTAGGAATAATACTTGGTGTAATAGGTATAGATTAGGAATAGCACTTGATGTAATAGGTATCCCATAGTTATAACTCATTATAAATACCTTTGTAAGGTACATTTATTCCTTAGACTTCCTCTTTAGCATTAATTAAATAACTTATATGACAAGTAATATGTCTTAAAGAAGAAGTTATCTTTAGTTTATGATAATTAACATATATTTACATAATATTTGTGTTGCCAATACATTAGCTTAAGAGTATATTCTAACAAGTTTTTTCATTTTATAAAATTGGATTCAAGCCTACAAAAATCTTGATTTAACCATGCAACCTTAAGAAGTTGAATATGGTTATCTCTAACTTTCAAATTATGAAGAACAAGTGACTTTAGACAGTGATTATTAGAGGCCTTAAAAGGTCAACTAAAACTAAGGAAACCAAAAGAAAAGTTGATGGAATTGTTTAAGTTTTGTGTTACATGTTTCTACTCATATATAATGAAAGAGCCTATTTATAAGCTTATAATCTACTTGTTATACTAGGATTTTGATTCTTGCTCCTTCTAAAAATGAGTCTCACAATGATGGGTTATCGAATCTAAACATAATAATAAAGAATAACTTTATGCATTGGTTAAAAAGTTTCAAGATAAAAAATATTGAGTTTGTGATCATGCAATCTTTATACCTTCTTTAACTCAACATTTTAATTGAATTACAACTTTTTAACACAATTCCATATATAGATTGAATACTTGACTTTAACTAGAAAATGCATTTTTAGTCCACTATTTGCTATTGGGCTTCTTAGTTTATAAATAATAGTTTTATTAGATTTTGGTATAATATTTCATTTTTTTCATAGTCCATAAATTGCAATCCATTAAAACCTAGTTTTAACTTTACTGCTTATTATCTAACTTTTAGTGCAAATATATAATTTTAGTCGAGATTAGGGCATTCATAGTCTAACACTTATTATATACTTGGTCCATAAATTATGGTTTGCATTTGATATGCAGGTGTGATTGCAAAATCTCTCATGATTATCAACTTTATGATTGTCATTCATGGTTGCTCAATTAACACATATTTCGATCATAACTTCATGGTCACTTCATATGTCCTAAAGTGACTTTTTAGGCATCCATTCAAACTATATACTCAACTGATTATAACCTTACAACAATTTCTATTTAGGGCATCATTTAGACATGGTTTTGGCTTTTAATTAAGGTCATAATAATTTAACTATGGGTTGTATTGAATAAAAGGCCATAAAGTCACTATTGTAGGACTTATGAAGTAAGTGATCATAAAGTCATGACTAAAGGATGCATTAAGTGAGCAACATTTATTAATGATTATAAAGTTGATAACTAGGGGAGGTTTTGGACTTGCACCATAATTATTACATATAAGCAACTCCCAAAGCTCAAAAGTTGATCGTAATTTATGGATTAAATACACATTAAGTGCTAGACTATGAATGCATCAATCTTAGTTAAAATTAGTTACCGTATGCAAAAGTGAGATAAAAAGTTATTAAGTCATAGTTATATTTTAATGGATTGCAATTTGTGAACTGTGTGCAAAAAGAGGTATTGGACCATAATGTAATGAACCATGATTATGATTGAGAAGTAAATTATTGAATAGTAGACAAATAGTTCATTTTCTTGGTTAAAGTCAAGTATTTTGTTCGCATATGAAATCAAGCTATTGTAAGTATCAAATTTTAGACCTTTGGATGCAAAGCTCGATGACGAACATCACTGAACCACTTCCCCAAAATGCAAATGGAATTGCTAATGGAAAAGATTAGAAGCCTCAGGAAGCCTTGGAGAGGTCTAAGATAAAGTCCAAGACCTAGCCCAAAACCAAGACCAAAGTTGCCTATCATGCTTAATAAGTTGTACAACCCATCAAGCACGGCTGTACAGCTCATCAAGCAAGGCTGTATAACCCATGCTAAAACCTTAATTCACATATACTTCTAAAACTGGCCACCTTTAAACTCTATGGCTGCATAGCCCTGGTAGAGGGATGTACAACCCATTCCTGATTGTATAACCCATATGTAAATCCTAATTCTAGGAGATTCATCTCTTTCTCTATCATTGGGCATTCCATAGTATAAATAGAACTATTTCTGGCTTTGTGCACTCACCCAACACTTATAAATACTTCCAAAACAAATTTAGTACATAAAACCTCCAAACCCTAACTTAACCAACTCATTCTAAGATAGAACTAGGCCTTAAATCTTCACTTGTGTTCATTTCCTAAGCATTTTAGAGGAAAATATTAAACTTATGAGCCTTTGAGGTCACAAAAACACACAAAGGCATCCAAGAAAGGCCACATACTCTACCTTTAAAACCTAAGAAATAAGGATTGTACAACTTTTCCTATAGGGTGTGCAACCCTTTGTTTAGGTTGTACAACCCTTATAATGGGTTGTACAACCTAGTTTGTCTGGTAGTCAGTTTTTGAAGAAAGAAGTTTTCTCCCACTACAAGGATTTCATCCTTTACAAACCCTTTTTTATGATGTTCTAGTGTTCCAGCAACAAAATAGTGGGGAGGTTAAACATCTAGGGGTCCCTATTCATCAAAAAATGGAACTAATAAGGGAATTTTTTAATTATTTTCATCACATCTTTTCATACAATGCTTCACCCCTTTTTACTTGTGATTTGGTATGGTGATTATGATTTTGTTTTTAATCATTTTAGAGTAGTGATCAAAAAAGGAACCCAAGGTTCTAATGATTTTAAGAGTCCTCATCTACATGATTTAGTTCATGTTGAAAGCATGTGAATAGTATTTGTTTATGTGATTCCTATTTTGATTTGCATTTTAACCTTCCTTTATGGTTAGTAGTGTTATGGATGCCATACTTTTTTAAAGCCTTATTGGGTAAGGATTCATTAATCATAGGATCCCTCTTATGATGAGTTTTTGCCTTAGGCTATTAAACATCCTCCAAATACCTTTATTTGAATATTTTTATTTCTTTTGATTCTTATATTTCATGTGTTTTGATTTTGTTTGCTTACTAGATAGTTATGTGGGGGTGTAATATTATAGACTTAGATGCATATCTAGGCACCTTTTGCATGGGAGAGATAGTAATTATGTGTTATATTGATTCCTTATGTGTGAAGTTCATTTAATTTGTTTTATATTTGTTTCTTATAGTAACATGTTCTTCTTTTGGGTGTAAGTGGTGTGTTTGAATAAGACTATAAGTTGATCTCAATGGTCACACTATGTGGTCATAGATGATGTTTAGGTATGGATGAATGGATGATAATGCATCGCTATCCCGTTTACTATGATGTATGACCCCCTATTTCCTCTTTGATATTTGAACATGGATGAATGGATGATAATGCATGTTTATCCACTTTGCCATGATGCATAACCCCTCTTCCCTTTGAATCTATGATTTATTTTGCCTAAGTGAATCGTGCTTAGATGTATGTGTAGGGGTATTAATCAAACTAGCTAATAAATCAGTTAAAATATTAAAAGTAACTAAAGATGCTCAAAAGTTGAATCCTAATATCTATGCGATTTAGGTATGCTTAACTTTTTTCCCAAATCGTACCTAATTTTTAAACCTAATCTTTGATGGATTGAAGACGAAACTGGCCTTCTAGTTGACTTAGGATAGGTTCAGACTTTTCCTTCTCCAAATTCTTGTCCCAACCAAAATAAGGTGTCTACTCCATGTTTCACCTAGAGATGGTGCCAATGTATTGTCCTACCTTAATTACCATAACTTTGAAAAAAGGGCTTTTATCTTGCTTGAAGCCTTAAGGATCCCTTGTCGATATAAATCACATGCCACGATTAGGGGTTACTACAAATGTATGACCCTCGTCCTTTCAATACCCCAACGATCAATAGAAGGTAGGAGTTGCAAGCAAGATTCCACTCATTTAAGTACAGTCACAAAACTCAAGGTGCTCATAGTGATTACTCCATTAGGGACTCAAAATTGACTTCGTGTTTGATATCTAGTTCACTTTTAATATTTTAAACTTGTTTTTGATTAAGTCTATTGCATTCATGTAGCCTCCACATTTCACCATATGCAATAAGTGCCCTTAGATAAACCAATGGTTCTCCAAACTTAAGACTTAAGCTCTATTTGGTCTTTGGAGATTGTAAGGAGGATTCATCATTCATGAGCCTGATACCCTTAGGTATATCGTATCATATATCATGACAATTGGCCTCCAAGCTTATAAGAACCATCAACTATAACAACCTTATCAAGCATTAGGCACTATAGGAGCCAATAATACCTTGGAATATGTCACCCCTCTTTTTTGCATTTCTTCTATAAAGGAGAGTGATATTATTCAAAGAACATTGTTAGACATCCCTAATGTAAGCATAAATGTCACCCCACCCCCTTGATGTAATTATCCTTTATATACAAAGTCCACAGTTATTTTTTCCCATTTCTATATTAGAATCGTCAATGGTTTTAATATTCTAGCTGGTGCTTGATGCTCTATTTTGATCTGTTGATAAGTCAAACATGTTAAAACGTAGGTTGCTACATCTTTCTTCATTTTGGGCAACCAAAAATAAGATTGCAGGGTGTTATACATTTTTGTCATTCCTGGATGTATGAAATATGGAGCATTATGTACTTCTTCTAGGATTTCTCTTTGCAAGTTATTAACATTAGGCATACCAATACGAAATCCCAACATCAAGGTATCATTTTGAATATCAAAATCAACATGTCTCCATCATTTTACCATTTCAATCATTCTTTGTAACTTTGGATCCTTGCCCTGTGCTTATTTAATTTGATCATGCAACATTGGTCTCACTTGAAATGTTGCAATCAATGCCCCATTCTTTTGTATATTTAGTTCCACATTCATAGCTTATAACTAAACTCAATAAGACAGTGGAAATACCTATAAATGAGCTACACTACTTCTTGATTTCCAGCTCAAAGCATCAATGACCACATTTGCCTTCCCAGGGTGATACTTAATGGTGCAACCATAATCTTTTAGCAATTCTAACCACCACCTCTATCTCATGTTGAATTCTTTTTTACTCATCAAATACTTTAGGCTCTTGTTATTTGTAAATATCTAAAAAATATCTACATACAAGTAATGCCTCTATATTTTCAAAGCAAACACAATGATAACAAGTTCTAAGTCGTGTACTAGGTAAGATAATTCATAAGGCTTTAGTTCTCTATAAGAATATACAATTACCTTACCATGTTGCATTAAAACACATCCCAAACCTTAATGAGAGGCATCATTATAAACTATAAATCCTTCATTTCCTATAGGAATGTCTAGCACATGAGCAAATGTCAATTTATCTTTTAATTCATCAAAACTCTCCTGACATGCTTTGGACCATTGAAATGCTATATATATTTTTGAAGTAAATTAGTTTAAGGAGAATTTATAAGTAAAAAGCCTTCAACAAATCAATGATAATACCTAGCTAGTCTTAGGAAACTTTGGGGTTTCCTATTTCACTGTTACTTCAATTTTGTTTGGATCCACCTATATGCCCTTTTAAGAAACTACATTCCCTAAAAATACCACATGGTCAATCTAGAACTCGCCCTTACTTAATTTAGCAAATAACTATTTTTCTTTCAAATTTGCAACATAATCCTTAAATGTTGTTCATGCTCTTCTTTGCTCCTTGAATACACTAGTATGTTATCAATGAACATAATTACAAATTTGTCTAAGTAAGGCTAAAACACTTTGTTCATAAAAGCCATAAATGTTGTTGGTGCATTAGTCAAACCAAATCGCATCACTAAAAATTCATAATGCCTATACCTAGTTCAAAAATTAGTCTTCGATACATCAGGGTTTGAAATTTTGAGCTGATAATAGCCTGATTTCAAGCTCCTTGTAATTGGTCAAACATATCATCTTTTCTTGATAAAGGATATTTGTTCTTCACAATAACCCGATTCAACAACCTATAATCAATACATAGCCTAATTGTTCCATCTTTGTTTTTAACAAATGACACTGGAGTACCCTAAAGTGACATACTAGGTTTGATGAATCCCTTTTCAAATAGTTCCTTGAATTGGATCTTTAAATCTCTTAACTTAGTTAGAGCCATACTATAAGTGAAACGAATATTAGTGCTTTTCCTTGGACTATCTCAATTGTGAATTCTGTCTCTCTATTAGGTGCCAAACTATGTAAGTCAGTTGGAAAAACATCTAAAAACTTATTTACCTTTGGAATATTCTAAAGTAATTTATTTGTGAATCTTGTGTCTACCACATGTGCCAAATAAGCCTCACAACCACCTTTAAACATATAAAAAGCCTTGATAGTAGAAATTAGACATGTAGGTATAATTTGCCTTTCCCTTTAAAACATAACCCTTGAATGATTTGGAGATTCCACAATGACTTCCTTAGTAAAACAATTCATTATTGCATGATATTTGGTCAACTAATCCATACCCAGTATCACATCAAATTCACGAAGTGGAAATAATACTAGATCAACATTTAACTCAATGTCATCAAAGTATCACATCAAATTCACAAATTGGTAACAGTTCTAGATCAACGTTCAACTCAATATCATCAATGTGAATCATACAATCACAACATACCTTATGCATAATCATCACATCTCTCAAAGGAGTACTGATGCATAGGTTAAAACCTAAAGGTTGATGCTTACTACATAATTAGGATGACATGTTCAATATAATGAATGAATGTGTAGAGACAGGATCAATTAATACATCAACTTCTAAATCATGGAGAAAAATTTTACCAATGATAACTTCTGAAGCAGTGATGACTTCTTGTCTAATCATGTCAAATGCTTTGGCTTGTGTCGAGAGTCTAAAACTTTGAACTTCTGATATGCTCATACCTTGGACAACTATGGTTGTTCTACCTCTACCTCTACCCCTACCAAATGATTCTTCATCTCTACTTGCTTTCGAAACTTTAATTATGGATTCTGATGTAGCTTTACCTCTACCTCTCTTTGACATTCTAGATCTTTTAAGATAATCTCTAAGCATATGATGAAAAGACCCATAAAAGTAATACCCATCAGTCAGTTCCTACATTCACCCTTATGTTACCTGCCATAATGTACACATAAGGGTCATTGTTGCATACGTTTAGCCTTGACCTCTGCCTGCATAAGATGAAACTCTTAATCCCCTATCTCTATAACTAGAGTAACCACCCCTAGCATTAGACTATGATGGCATATAATCTCTATAATTACCTTTATTTTTATTAAAATCTCCCATAAACTCAATAAGGCCCATTTTTATTTGTTGCTCTATCCTTTCTTTTTCTAATCTTTCCACCTTGATTGTAATAGCTTTTAGCTAGGTATAACTTTCAAGATTTGTAGCTATGATCTTGCTTTTGATCTTATTTCTTATTCCTTCTTTAAACTTTTGGCATTTGTCTTTGTCAGTGGCCACCACGAAGGATGCATAATGAGATAATTGATTAAATTTTATCTCATACTCGGCTACAGTCATCTCTCTCTTTTTAGATTTAGAAATTCCCTTCTTTTTTCATCTTTGTACACTTGTGGCATGTAATTATTATTGAACTCATAAAGAAAATCATTTCATGTAAGCACTGGAGGCTGGACATCACTCCCTGGAATGGTTTCCAATTAATCATATATAGACATTGCATAATCTAACTTTTCTTTTAGTGTGCATTTCATCAAATTCAAAACTCTCTGTGTTCTTTTTAGCCATGTCTTTACCACTGCTGGATCTGTGGTATCACTAAAGTCAACTACACCTTGTTTCTTTAATTTGTCATACCTTATTTCTCTTTGATTTTCTAGACCCTGCACTATTGATTCGCTAGCTCTATATTATAGTTGCCCACAGATATGTGTTGTACATGAGAATATGTAAGAGATCTAACTCTATCAATAGACTAATCTCTTAATAATTGGTATGATGCTTCTACGGAATGCAAATTGGTTGACTCCCCTCTCCTTAGTACTACCATGACTACCCTCTACTAATACCCTATACTATGTCATATGATAGTGCATAGTAGTGTAAAAGTCATGTCATGTTCATATGTATGTCTTTATGGAACCTATCCCTGCTCTAATACCAAAAATTGTAACAACCATTTTCATTTACTAATCATGACATTCATGTCTAAAAATTCATATGCACAAAGGTTAATTCATCATAGATATATAATCCAACATATATTTAATGTACATATATGTTAACTAATGTTTAAGGCCAGTGAACACAAACTTATTCTTATTTAGGTATATGTACATGACATAAGGAGAAAGAGTTGGAATTCAATCGATGATGTGTGCTCTATGTATCTATATGCAAAAATTTATGCTCCAAAGTACCTAAGCCTTATGCTTCAGTATCTGAAAATATAATTGCAATTTGGTGAGTTTTGATTCAATGAATAAAAATAATAATCAGATTCTTATAGCACAACCAATAATCAAATATCACTAGGATACATTACCAATACAAAAATTGACTATGCATGTACAAATGCAATAAATTGATTTTGTTGTGACTTGCAAGGCAAACACTGCTCTTGGGAATTCATGTGATTCAAGTGACATTTGATTTTGCTAGCCAACATATAACAAGTGAATCATTTGATCAATAACATGTGCTAATAGGACACATTGGTCCATTTTCCAAGCGATATGCAAGTGTTTGACAAACCAGTCATAACATATTTTTAGTTTCATATGCAAATGTTCATTCATAATGGTATACCAAGTAATCATTAAGATCCTATAATTCTCACTTGACTTATTTTCACATGAAAAATGTCACAATCATATCATAAAATCATCACACATGCACATTATAATCAAATTATGGCTTTTACTCACCTTTGATGCGACCGATATTTAAGGTAGGTTTGGACCCCTCTCATAGGCTTCCTCAATGTATTGAGATCCTAACATTTGATATATTTGATATATATATATATATATATATATATATATATAATGCCAAAATGAGTTTGCATGCATGGTATGCAACTATGGTCATGTTTCATACAAATGGACCTAGTATTTAAGTTTATTATTCTTATATGGTAGTCTGACATTGTTGCACTCTCACAACAATAACTCAGGATATAATTATCCAAATGACTTAATTTTTTTCTTCATAAACTAGACACATAACGATACATGTTCAACATTCAGGTCAATATAAGGCTTATATAAAATATGGCAAATTTTTAAATTTTGCCCCATTTAAAAAATACAATTGCAAAATTGCTTTACCACCAGTTACAAAACACATAAAGGAACTTTTTTTTTTTTAATGTTTTACCATTGTCTAATTAAATCTATAAGGCTACCAAAATAAATGGCCAATCTCAGGGTAAACAGGTTTTAGCATATTGAGAATTAGTCACAATGAAGGAGCAATATCTCATCAATCATGATATATTTGGCAAAAACATTTTACATGCATGTATATTATACATAAATATACAACTTTCAATTTCGTCACATCACTAAATTCCCATTCTATGCTCATCAAATTCATGAAAAACAAAACCAAAAGATTGGACATATTTCATAAAGTTCAAAGTCAGCCACAATCAAAGAGTAATATCTCTTTCCACATAACAAATTAAGAAAAACTATTTTACAAAAATTTAGAGGGTACATAACCCTTAAAATTTCATATTTTAAATAAGCACATATTGTCATTAAAACAACTAGACTAAATAGATTTTGGTAGGTTGTGAACCAATCATAATGAAGGAGCCATAGCTTTTCACCCACACCAAATTAAACTAAATTGTTTTATATGCATTTAGATGGATCATAAATCTGCAACTTTCATGAGCTTACACTTTCCTAATTCCTCTTCTTGGGTTATGAAATCATGGGTAAAAAAATTTGCTCTAATAACAAAATCAACACAAATTATTTCTCTAAAGTTTCAACTTCCATACATAATCTCTACCTTAAATACTCCATAATTATTACTAATTATATATGCTTAGCATGTCATGAGGAGGGAATTTCATGTCAGAAGAAAATAAAATCACTTGTTTTCCCAAAATGAGAAAAGTTTAGAGTTTCTTCCTAACTAGCTTATTCTTCTTCTTCTTCTTCTTCTTCTTCTTCTTTTTTTTCTTCTTCTTCTTCTTCTTCCTCGTCTCCTTCTTCTTCTTCTTATTCTTCTCATTCTTCTTCTTCGTCTGCTACTTCTTCTTCTTATTATTATTATTCTTCTTCTTCTTCTCCCCCTTCTCCTCCTCCTTCTTTTCTTTCTTCTCCTTATTCTTCTTCTTCTTCTTCTTCTTCTTCTTCTTCTTCTTCTTCTTCTTCTTCTTCTTCTTCTTCTTCTTCTCTTTCTTCTCCTTCCTCTTCTTCTTCTCTTTCTTCTCCTTCCTCTTCTTATTCTTCTTCTTCTTCTCCTTCTGTTTCTTCTGCTTCTTCTCATTTTTCTTTTTCTCATACTTCTTTTCATTACCTTTCTCCTCCTCCTTTTTCTTCTTATTCTTCTTTTTCTTCTCCTCCTCTTCCTTTTTTTTTTTTCTTTTTTTTCTTCTTCTTCTCATTCTTTTTTCTACTTCTTCTTCTTCTTCTTCTTTTTCTTCTTTCATTCTTTCTTTCTTTCTTAGCCCTTTTCCTTTTTCTACACTCCTTCATTTTTTTTCTCTTAAATTTTTTCTAAAGAGAGAGAAATTTAATTTGTATACCTACTCTAATAAGACAAAATCATAGTTTCTTACTACCCTTAGTTGAAAGTTCAATATTTCTTTTTTAGTCCCTCTCATTAACTCCTTCATCACCTTTATCCATATATTAATCCTTATATGTTCCTTATAATTTTAAATAAACACTAAAATGCCATTATTTATGATGTTATAACATGAACACAACAGAAGATAATTTGCCATGCTTCAAGTGTCTTAAATGCAATGATGTAAGTCTCATCATTATGCTTATAAAATTCACATATGTAACTGATCATTTATCCAATGCATATGTTCATGTGGGATTGCAAATCATTTATACAATGAATAAGTTCATATGAGAATGATAATGAATGATGATAGGGATGTTACATGTACAACCTTAGAAAAGGTTGTACAACTTTACATTGAAGCTTGTATGACCCTGTTTGATGGGTTATACAACCCACCAAACTTGGTTGGTAGTTGTAGACTTAGCTTGGGTTTGGTCTTTAGTTCTAGGCTTAGGCTTGGGCTTGGTCTTTGGTTCTTTAAGGCTTCTAAAAGTTTTTTATCGTTTACATTATATGATTCCCTTTGCATTTTGTATCTAGAGGTCAAAAATCTTATGCTTATAGTTTGCCCTTACTTTGTGAGGCTTGGAAAATAACATTTGATAAATAATGTTAGATAAGACATAATAAAACAAAGTATTGAATGTAAACATTAGTAAGGATACTGAAGGATATAAATTCTTTAGCAGCTCCTCGAGCAAGTGCTAAGGCTTTTGGTAGCTATCTAGCAAGTACCAAGCTTCCTAGCAACCTTTAATAAATCTTCTTCTAACAGCCATCGATCAAGTACTGGGATTCTTTTTTAGTAGCTTTTAAGCAAATACTAAGCTTTATGGTAGCCCTCTGACAAGTTCCAAGGTTGATCATTTTCTTTTAGCGACCTCGAGCAAGTATTGGGATTCTTTCTTAGTAGCCCTTGAGTAGATACTAAGCATCCTAATAGCCCTCTAGCAAGTAACAAGGTTGATAATCTTCTTCTAATAACCCTCGAACAAGTATTGGGATTCTTTCTTAGCAGCCCTCAAATAGATACTAAGTTTCCTAACAACCCTCTAGCAAGTACCAAAATTATTTTGGCAGTTCTCTAGCAGGTACCAAACATTCTATTTTGAATAGGCCATTTCTTGTGATCAATATCACTCTAGTATTTTTCAATGTATGATTTGGTCTTTTCAGATTGATGATTCCTTGCTAATGGATGCCCCCTAAATAGTGCTTGTGTTATCCGAGTCTTTTTAACATTTATAAAATTAAATTCATGCTTTTATAGCCCTTTTGGCTACTATGGGATTCCATCCTCATTTAAAGATAATGGGTTTGGGGCCTAAATGTTGTAGGAAGCGTTTCTTCTAATCTTGTTATTTTGCAAAGAAAGTTATTTTCTTGGGTTGTCATTTTGGAGAAAGAAATCCTTCTTAAAAATCTTTTTGGTGCCTTATAGGGACTCTACTTGTCATTGAAAAGCATTATGATGATTTGATCTCAATCAAGAAGTAATGAAGGCATTTTAGTAATTATTTGCCTTAGACTCTTTTAGGAGACTAGGGTATTTTGATAAATTAGCCACTATTGGGCTTTCTAGCAAGCTAAGGATATTTTGCTAATTTGGGCATTCATGAACATTTGTTAGAAAGCTAAGGGCATTTGGTACATTGGACACTTTTGGGCTCTTTAAGAAGATGGGGGTATTTTGGTAATTTTGGCACTTTTGGACTTTTGGGGAAGCTGGGGGTATTTTGGTAATTTGGGTATTCTTGAACTTTTTTTGGGAAGCTGGTGGTATTTTGATAGTTGAGGCATTCTTGGGCTTAAAGAGGTGAATTGGGCTTAATAAGCTATGAGGGAGTTGGGCTTGATGGGCAAAAGGGGAAACTGAGCATGTCAGGCCCAGTCTGGGCCACTATATAAGGTCCTTGAGAGCACTTCATCTCATTTGCATCATTCTCCTCTCCTTACACTTTTCCTCTTTAAACTTTAGAGTTAGTTCCTAGGCCTTCTTAGTTTTTTCAAACGATTGTCATGACTAAGTATTGCGATGATAAGATATTCAATTTTTCAGAGGAGTTTATTAATGTGGACTTTGTAACCTTCAATGCCTTTAAGTAGTTGCGATCCTAGTAGGGATTCGTTTAGGTGAGTCCATTGAGAAATGTGATTGTAAAAATGATTCCACCAAACTTTCCTCTAATTTATGACATATAGATAGTCTACAAATTGTACTATCACCTTACAGGAGTTGTCTCAGGATTGGTATGTGTCATTTTCTTCCTTTTTAATTTTATTTTTAGTTTTTATGGGCTTTATCACTGTAGGCTTTAGGCACTGTCCCTTTTATTTTTAGTGAAATTTATTTTATGTCTGTGAGTCTAATTGATGGCCTTGATTTCTGTGCCTTAGGCTTTTATTTTATGACTTGCATAAGGAAATAATTGAAATTAACTCATAGAAAGATTTTGAAGCAATTAGGACACATACCTAAATAATTCATTATCTCTATGAATTTATCTATCTTGTTATGTATTGTCTCCTTTTTTTAGGGTTCACAATTGTGTAAATATTTTATTACTTCTTTTCATTTCCTTTTTGCAAGGGATTGTCTTCTTTTTGAACAGAGGTAACTTTAGTGGGCCTACTGGTGTGTGGGGTTACAATTTGCACCCCAAGTCATAACCCGTCTAGAGGGAACCAGGATCTAGACCTTCTTACAGATGCTACCCAATGAGACACCTAGGATCGACTTATCAATGGTCCATCCCTTGGTGTAGCGACGAATGGACATTACCCATACTTTCCATATGTACTTAGTTAACGAGCTTATTATCACTCCTAGGGACTTCACTTTCTTGATCAAGTTGTGGTTTGTGGGCATTTTGCTTCCGACCAACTTTGACGTTCACTACCTAGTTCTCTAGAGGGATTATTTGAGGAAGGTTTTGGGTTGCATTCCCCAGCTGAAATGGAGCATGACCATGGTAAAGACTAGCATTTAGACTAGTGCCCCTATTGTTACTGATGATAACTCCATTAAATTGGTGGACCAACATGCTCGTTGTTACCTACTATACGCCTTGTCAGGATTTGTGTTCTCAAATGGTTCTAAGGTAGAGAAATTATGCCTGGTGCCCATAATAGAGGATTTGGGTTTGCTGCACTAGTTTGACTAGGGGTCTGTAGCATTGGCATATCTCTACCACTACCTCGACTGGTGCTCTCAGAGTTAGGGCTACATGTGTGGCACATGGAGAGTCCTCATTGAAATTTTTGCTTGCTTTCTTAATTTCTTTATTCCTTAATTCTACCTTATCATTTTGAAGCGCATGTTATCTCTTGTTGACAGGCATAAGCGGTTGAGCTAAGCTTACTGTAGGGGCTAGATCCCACAGATAATAAGGAGGGCAACTACCCTTATTTTACACGATGAAGTGTAGTGAACTATAAGGATTCTCTTGTGGCCACCATGCATCCTTGCCCGAACATGATCACCTTGGACCAAGTATTCTTCTTGCATGGACATCATTATGTTAATCATGATTATCTATTATATTACTTGGTATTATACTTATAATGTTTTTTCATCTTTATTGCAAATGCGTCTTGACTGAAGCGGTCCTATGGTGACCTAGGAACTAGAGGTGGTTGAGGCTGAGGCTATATCATACAATCGTTAACTGATGGTGGGGCCATCCATTTGAGAGTGGTACTTAAGAGAGTGCCTCTTTCATTGGTGTTATGGTCTCGATGAGCGCCTAATCCCTCAACATTTGCCTACGAGCTTATTTTAAGCAAGGGACCTCAAGGGTGAAGATCTTGCCACTGCACCGTAATATGTGATAGGAGAGCAACTATGTTCTATAGGCATCCCTTATAGGTCCTAGATGATTGATGTGCTTATGAGGAGCCTTGCTTTGTCCAATATGGCCATTTATGCATTCTCTTGTTATGTGCTTGACAAAAGGAATGCCTTACTACACAAGGGTTGAGGTACCACTACCCAGGCAACTCAAAGGCCTTTTAGTTCTGCTTCTGCATCTGGCTTTACTACTGTTCAGGGTTACAAATGGGCTAGCGAATCTACTTTAAGAGGCGCAAAGCCTATAGTGGTGGATGCTTTGGCCTTCATGCCAATAACATGGTAGAGTCTTGCATGGCCATGTTGACTGGGTTGATGATGTCCTTATAAATTACTTAGTTTGTCTATGCCTTTGAGCTAACTGAGATTACTCATCTAAATGCTTTGTCTTTTTGCATTTACTATGCCTCGATTATACTACCAATTGTACTTTTGATGGCATTCCTTTTTCCTTTAATCATACTTCTGATCACATTCTTTTTTCCTTTCTTACAAATTCATCATATCAAGGCAGAGGCCATAGTGAACCTAATCGCAATGTTAAAAAGGGCCATGACACAGCAGGCGCCTCTATGCATGTTAGTGAAACATAAATAAAATAATGAGTGTATACATGTTCATGGTTCATGTCTTGTGTGCTTTGTGTCCTAAACATCCTAACCCTAATGTTTCTTGCAAGAGATGATCCAATGTTAGAACTATGAGATTAGGAAGAGGGATCAACATATGACCAAAGCGGAGGTAAAGATGGACCATCTAGCCCAGAGGGCCAGAAAGCATAGATATGTGGATAGGATAGTGAGGCCACGGATTCGGAGGTGACCCCTTCTAGGAACAGAGGCAGTTGAGCTGTAGGGACCCTGACCCCCATTTTTTTTAATTGCTTAGGATATTTTTCCCTTTTTCTTCCATTCTAGTACATGTTATTTCATAAATATTTGTATAGATGCACAATTTAAGAGCAATTTCGAAGCCCCATTTTTAGATGCTTGCTTGAGATATGTTTGGGCAAATTGAGGTAGCATTGCATCCTTTTTTTTTTTTAATCAAACTTTGATATTTTATCTATTAATATAAAGATATGATTTTCTTCCCATTAATTGTGCATTTTAAAACATGTGTTGGTGCTCATTTCTTTACATATATGCCTCACAGGACAAGTACCCAAATCATTACTAGGCTTAAAAGCAGATGAAGTGCTACTCATCTTGCATTGGTGAAGTATGGGTTGTAAAGCCTAGCTGAAGGATTGTATAGCCTTAGTTAAAGGTTGTACAATCCATGGGTATGAGCTTGATGATATAAGAGCCCTCCCAAACTTGTTCTTTTCATTTGCTTCCTTTAGCTCCCCTAATCTAGCAAGAAACTTTTTGAGGTCTCTCCCACCCCGATTTTGGGTTGATCCACCATGTGCGGGTCTTTTTACTCTTTGTTACCTTTTTGATGTTCATCTCAACTCTCATTTTTTGTAGATGACTTGTGACTTATAGGATTTCACTGCCTATACCTTCAATTTCAAGGATACTAAAATTTGTCCTCTATAAGAGGAATTTGGCGCTATTATTGACTATCATGTCACAGGCGTAAATTAGATTGCATTGCCTCAGCTAGATTACCCACATATTAGGAAGATGGTATAACTATTTGACTTGTGAGATAAGAATGTACTTAAGTATACATTAGGTAAGGAGAAGATTCTCATAGCCCTTTTTATCACTCTTTTCCCTTCTAAGGGTCATGCTTGAGTTGCTCAGGCTTACATTGTAGCTGCTATTATGATGGGTGAGTATCTATATAGGAGGGGGGATGGGGAGATTGATCTGTAGATCCTTCCACTCTTAAAAGGGGTTAAGTTAGGGAGAACTCCAATGCCAATGATTATGGGTGAGACTATTATAGGCCATGGTAGAGTGTCTTTAGAGGTCAACGATTCTTTCACAGAGAGCCTGTCGTTACTTCAAGTATGATTTTTTTATACAACTACTTATCCTTTTATTGCCTTCCTTTTCCTTTTTTTTAAAAATTTTTTTTTACTGCCTTAACTTTTGCTAAACTGCCCTTATAGGTTTTCAATCCAACAGGCTGCCCAATTTTGCTTAGGCTGCCCTTTTGGGTTTTCAACCTAATAAGAAATTTTCTCTTTCTTATTTTTTCTTCCTTTTTTTTTATTCTTTTTTCAAATATGGTTGTAGAAGAGGCTAGGGATACTAGCTGCTCTAACTATGGATGCGAGGATTTACTATCCACAACATCACTTGAATCACCACCTGAGTAGACCAACCACCATCTGGGTTGAATCGATTGAGTGGATAGAGTGGATATCCCACATTATTGTTACTAACATCCATTAGAACTATCTTTAGTGGAACCTATTGTGTGTTACCTTGAGGAATTATAGGGATTGTGTCATTCTTCCTACCTTAGCTTTAGGAAAATTCTATGATCCAGCTTGTGTACACTGCCAGTTCAGTGCTTCCCAGTTCAAGGTACAGTTCCTCCCTTCATTTGACAAGGGCCCTTTGACCTAGCATTTCTTAGATAGAGTTGAGATCAATTGGACTAGTCACCATATCTAAGAATTCTATACTAGTTGAGACCTTTAGCTTGACAATGATGTAGATCATATGGCATGGTTGTATGACCTTTAAATATTAGGCATCACATTAGTAAAAAGCAAATAATGATCAATTATGAGAGAAAAACTATCTTATGTTTAATTTAAGTTCAAGGACATGTATGATTAAATTCACTTTAATTAGACAAATGTATTTCCATTTGATATTATGCTTAACACAAACCATTTGCACATTACACATTAATTGAATGCATGACTTATGCTTTAAAAATTGCATATTGGATTATCTAATTGTCTTGCTCAATGTCTCCATCTTGTTGACTCTGCACCCATAAATCTTTGCCTTCTCTGTCGTTACCCATTTGTTTTGTTGATTTTCTCCTAGTGGTCAGTTGCACTTTCTTGACTTTTACTATTTTATCTCTTTTTTTATCCTATAGCTTTTGCCTAAGTCACCCTTTTGGGTTTTGACTTAGTGAGCTTTTTTCTTCTTTTTCTTTTTTCATTATTTATGCCTTAATTTTTATCTAAGCCAACTTTTTAGTTTTTTGACTTAGTAGGCTATTTTCACTTTTCTCATACTGCACACGAAATACTTGTTTAGCTAGTATAAATTTATTGGCTCGATGAATTCATTCCCACCCATATCTACTAATTTCATTGCATCGCCTGGGTATATTTGTTTGAACTTGTAGGGGCTTTCCTAATTTGGCTTGAACTTTCCCCAAGCATCTTGAGTTGTGGTTGGATTGCCTTTACTACCAGATCACCGATCCTTACCATGCTTAGTTTGACCTTTTTGTTTAAGGCATAGGCCATTCAGGCTTGATACAATTGTATGTGGTATAAGACCTGCAGTATACTTTCATCTAGTAGGGCTAATTGTTCAAACCTATTTCTTACCCATTGGTACTCAAGGATGTTAGACTCCAGCAACACTCGTAGGGATTTTACCTCTAATTCAATTGGCAACACTGCCTCCACCCTATAGATTAGAGAGTATGGTTTCATCCAAGTCGATACTCTTATTACAGTTTGATAACCCCGTAAGCCAAGTGATAACTTTTAAGACCAATCCTTTTACATTTTTACCATATTGGTAAGGATGTTTTTAACATTTTTATTCACACTTTCCACTACTCTGCTAGCCTATGGCTTATAAGGTGATGATTTATGGTGGATCACCCTATATTTTCTCAACATGTCCTTGACCTCTGCTAAGAAATAAACAATATTGTATGTAACAATGTGGAGCGACACACCATAATGGTAGATTTAGTTCTTCTCAATAAATCATGTTATTTGTTGTGCCCCTAACTTACCACAATATGCTTGTGCCTCCTTATAAACACTGGCTTGATTTCCTCGATCACATTAATGCCTTACATTACAAATGGCCACTGAGAGGTCAAATTTTATAGTTATGTCAGCGACAAATGATTGAGGCTACCATGAATCTAACATTTGTGGCAACTTTGGACCTTCTAAATAAAGTCATGCTCCATAGTAGTCTAGTAATATCCCATTCTTAAAATTTTCTTTGTTAATACTTTCCCATTCATATGGGGAGCATAAACTATTACATGTACCTCCTTAATAACTTTATGGGCCTCTTTCTCAGCAATACATTGCATGTGGACTCCATTAAGCATTCTCTTATACACTGCCCTATTATAAACCATAAAATGCCAAGATAACGTCTGAATTATATCCTTATCCTTCTTCTCAGGCCCTTCGAGGTACTAGCCATCTTCCAAATATCTTTGTACATCAAAATATCAAGGGCGGTTTTCCACTAACACTTACATTACTCCTGCGTCCACGTAACATGATGTTCCATCTCGGAGTGTAATGAGTGGCTTCATAGGCATCAACTAAGGCCCACCCAAATAGAAATTAGAGTGGCCAAGGCATTGACCATTGCATTTTCTTCTTTTGGTAGATATTGAAATATGACTCTCTATAAATTTTACGTCAGTCCTTTTACATGTTCTAGGTATGGGCCAAACATTCTTCTTTCAACTCCTACTCATATGTTATTTATGAAATAACCAATAATGAATCCCCAAACACCTCTGTTGCCTTAAACCTTATTTCTTTAAGGAGTTCAAGTCCCAACACACATGCATCATACTGAATTATGTTAGTAGTCACCTTATAGTTGAGCTTTTTAGTTATAGGAAGGAGTTCTCCTTTAAGTGAAATCATAATTACCCTTACGTCTGCCCCCTTCTTGTTTACAACTCCATTAAAGTATATTCTCCATCTTCAAGGCTCAATTGTTGATAACCCTTCATCTAGGAATTAAAGAAGCTTGAATTATCCTTTTTCAGTGGGTTGTTATGTTAAGTACTCTAAAACTGCTTGCCCTTTGATCACCTTCTTGGTTACATACTTAATATCAAATTTAGCGAGCATGATCAATCACTTCATGAATCTCTTAGTCAAAGAAAGGGTCTTATGTAAGTA
The DNA here is from genome assembly GCA_949677035.1 of Omphalea diandra. Classification (NCBI taxonomy): domain Eukaryota; kingdom Viridiplantae; phylum Streptophyta; class Magnoliopsida; order Malpighiales; family Euphorbiaceae; genus Omphalea; species Omphalea diandra. Next base: position 22,592 of record CATIWR010010810.1, read on the forward strand.
CCTAACTGGATCAAGCTTCGAAACCACCTCCACCAAACACGACTAAAAGTAGTTCCTCATTTTCTTTATTGCCCAAACTAATGTTAGACAAGTCTTCTCCATCTGATTGTACTTCTTCTTATAAGATATCAATTTCTTGTTGAGGTAATATACTGCATGCTTGCTTCCCACTTCACCTTCTTGAGCTAGCATGGCACCTGCAGAGCTATCTTCTATTGTCAGATACAAAGTTAGTGGTTTCTCTTAATAACTTTAATGTCGATGGGATAGTCATATAATATTTTATTCTATCAAAGGCCTTTTGAAATTGTTCACTGCATTCCACCCGTTGATCCTTCCTTAATAACTTGAAAATGTGTTCACAGATAGGGGATAATTTCACTATGAACCGACTGATGTACTGTAAGTGGCCTAAGAAAGCCATACCTCCTTTTTTGTCTTAGGTGCAGGCATGTCTTAAATTGCCTTGATCTTATCAGGATCTATTTTAATACCTTCCTCACTAATCATATGTCCTAACAAATTACCAAAGGTAGCTCTGAACATATATTTCTTCGAATTCATCCTCAAATTGTACTCCTCGATTTTTTTCAATAACTTTGTTAGAGCCTCAAAATGCCCTTACCTTGTTTTCGACTTCACCATCATGTCATCCACATACACCTTCAGTTCTATATGAATTAAGTCATGCAATAAAGTCATCACCATTAGTTGGTAAGTCGCTTCCATGTTTTTCAACTAAAATAGCATCACCTTATAGCAGTACGTCCCATATTCTGAATGCTATCTTTACCTTATTTGTGATGGCCATGAGAATTTAGTTATACCTAGAGAACTCATCTATGAAGGAATACATAACACATTATGACGCTATCAGCCATTACATCAATATGTGGAAAAGGGAAATCATCCTTTAGGCATGCTTTGTTCAGATCCCTATAATCAACATACATCCTTACTCTTTCATCCTTCTTTGGTATCAATGCTATGTTGGCTAATCATTCTAGGTACTCTACCACCTCAAAACATTCAGCATTCAACTGCTTTACTACTTCGTCCTTAAATAACTGGGCCCACTCGAGTCTCATCTTTCATAATTTATATTTCACTAGCCTGATGTATAGGTAGGTTGGAATTTTGTATTCCATAATTCTCTTATCAACCCCTAGAATATCTTCATATGTCCAAGCAAAAACCCTCAAATATTTCCTAAGTAACTGCTCAAACTTCTTTCGCTCCTCTAGTGTGATGTTGCTAACAATAAGCACGATTTTCAAATTTTTTTTTGTGCCAAGATTAAATGTAGTGGTATGCATATAATTAATGTCAAATATGCTCATAAAATGATGCATGCCATGCACACTAGCATAAGAAAACACATCATACAAGTAAGCAAACTCATCATTCATTTCCTTAAACTTATAAATAAATACATCATCGTCCTTAAAAAGATAGAAAATGAGAACATTAGTAGTGGCAAGAAAGTCTTTTTCATCTGATCAATTTGCTAGAGTCTCATCTGCCTGAACCTTCTCCTCTTCTTCACCCTTCACTTTATCTGTCAAAACCTCAAGATCACTATTATACACAAGATCTACCTCTTTCTCATCATTTGTACTAGTGACAGCCTTGACTATTCCTTCAAAACTCCATTTCATCTTATCATCCCTTAGCTCAATCTTCAGAAAATCTACCCAAAGTGCTACACCATCTACCTCGGTAGTCTCCATTTTTGCTATATAATTTTTCAAATTTTCTCCATTTACTTCCTTAATGGAATTCATAATCATGCTATCAATATCCACGTAATTTATCCTAGTGTAAGCGGCTTTAGTGAACTTGCACAGCTCGATGTACTCTCATTTTAGGTCCACGAAGGGTGCACTTTACTTTGTCAAGTTAGACTACTTCCTTGCATGATCTTCCCTAGTGACCTAAAAATTATGATCTAGCAGGTACTGCCTTACTTGTTCATCAATGATCTTCTTCTTATCCTTTCATGGCCATGTAGACTAAGGATCATAAAGACTAGGGACTAACTTGATTCTTGATCAACATTTGTGCCCGCAATCTGCTTCCCTTTCTTCTTCTTCTTCTTCTTCTTCTTCTTCTTTTTCTTTTTTTTTCTTCTTTTTCTTCTTCTTCCCATATTCTTCTTTGGATGAGTCTTAATAATTTTGATATCCTAGTTCACCAACATCTAGCTGGAACAAAGCCTTCCAACATATAACAAGAAGAAAGCCTTCTAACATCTAGCTGGAAGAAAGTCTTCTCAAGTTTGTCTATATCCTTACTCAGTAACTTTCCCTTCTCAGTTATCCCTAACTTGAACTTCTTAGTAGCCTTCCCTTATTTCATAAAGAATTATAATAGAGGCCCATGCGAGTCCCTTACTCCAAGCTTTAACTCCTCATCATAGTACCCCAGCCTTTCCTGGTAGTCTAAGTGGGGATCTCTGGAAACTCCGGTATGCCACTAGAATTTTTCCCTAACCCTTGTCTTGGAAGGAACTTCATATTCTTCATAATTCCCATCACCTTTCGATCAACCCATTTATTTGTGACTTTGACAACCTGAAATCCATAAAGATGTAGAACAACCGCTCTCAAAGTTAACATAATCTCCCTTACCTCGGCATAGATGGTCACAATCTCTCCTTTATAGGGAATCATAATTATTTTGATGGGCAATGGAAAGCACACCATCGAGAGAATGATACCATGGTTTCCTTAATAAAAGTGAAAAAGTAATCGAAATATCCAAGACTATAAACTCCACCATGGCCTCGACTACTCCTATTTTCACCATAGTCTTAAATACACTTATAGTTGGCCTTTACTATCATCGTATACCCTAATGACAATACGATAAGCCCCTAAATCCTTTTCAGATAAACCAAACTTGTGCAATAACTTAGCTGGGAAAATATTAATCCTAAATCCATCATTGACCATCACATAAGCGTGCTCCTCCCCTTTACTTTAGTATGGATGAATAGGGCCAAGTTTTGATCTCTTCCCTCTAGTGGCATATCATCATCTGAAAATGTGATTTTACCTTTATGAGTCACTAATGCAACAACATATTTTAGTTTGGCTTCACTATAAATGATCAGGCTAGATAAAGCTTATACCATAACCTTCTTATTCTCCTAAGAAGTGATAAATAACTCCTACATACTAATATGGGCATGCATCTTGTTTAACTACTTCATTATGGGGTTGTCCTCCTCTTTTTCCCTCTTAATAAGTTTGTCTATCCCTTTTTCAACTCTTTGTTCCTTAGGAGCTTTTCTATTAGGGTAGTTTGCTATGTGTCATATGACTCACCTACTTTATCTCTTTCTCTTTATCACTCTCCTCCTATAACTGGATCATTCTTTCCCTCTGTTTCTTCTCAACCTCTTAATCTAAGCTTTCCTATAAATTAATAGTGCAAACAGTTAAGACCTTAGTCATAACCTACTCGATAATGGCAATAGGCACTTCCTCAAAAATTCTAGAATCTATCATGAATGTCCCTTAAATTAAGGGAGGTACATTACAATAATTTGAGAGAGGGTTCCCTTGAATGCCAGGACTTCCTAGGTTTGGTAGAGTGATTATCTTATTATCGATACGATCTTGGATCTCATGCCTCAATCTGGAGCAATTATCAGTATTGTGGATAACTCATTGATGAAAAGCTTATTAAGCATTGGCACCATATCCCCTAGATAGCGAATTAGGAGGTGGTCTCAGTACTAAAGGCTTCATCACTTCCTTGTTTTGTAACTTTTCAAATGCCTTAGATAGAGGCATCCCTAAATCTATAAATTGTCATAGCATTCTCACTACATTAACATTAGTTATCTTATTTCCCTCGATCAGAGGCTGAGATGGAGCATTCTTTCTTCTCCCATACTATCTTATTGTCTTAGATTCTTACTATTCAGCTTGCAAGCCTACCTCTCAAAGGTCTTTAACCAACATTCCTCTTATTCTAGTGCTGATGCTAGGCAAAGCCCCTTTTATAATCATTCTCACATGTTCTCTCTCTATTGGCTTTGTGGTTACCTCTAAAGCTATCTTCTTCCACCTTCAGATGTAGTCATTAAAGCTCTCACCATCCTTTTGCTTTAAAAATTCTAAATCTTGCAGTGTGACCTCTAGATATAAATTATACACATAATGCTTCTCAAAATCTTTAGCCAACTCTTTCTAGTCTTCCCTAATAGTCTTTGGTTGATTGAAGTGCTTGATTTTAGTAGACCCTTCCAATGCTAATTCAAAAAGCTCTAACCTAATGTCCGTCAAGACTCCAAATGCCTTTATAATGAACACATATGAATGGACATGGTTCTTCACATTTTAAGTATTTTTGAACTTAGGTAGTTTTAGCATGCAAAAATTAGCTGGTAGCTTTTCAGGTCTATGAGTAAGCAATTCCTCAATGTTCGTTCCTTTCTCTAAACCCCTAGCACTCAAAACTTGTTATATCTTCTCCAGTTGCTTAGTAAAGTCATCAAACCTAGTGTTTTCCTTCTCACTTTCTTAGGTTTGTCTAGAATGGCAGTGGCACCTCTCACTTCCTCGCCAAGCTTGCCTTCATGGCATTCATTTATCCCAAATAGATCATCATCAATCACCATAGGTTGGAGAGCTTCCATTAATGCCTTCCTTTTATTTGTTCGATTAGTAGAAGTCTTTCCCTTTTTTAGAATTTCATTAACACACTTGTTTTACCTCCTTTCTTCCATCTTATAGTTGAAATTGGTTATCATTCTGTCCAAGATCTCTAGTAGTATGGTTGGCTCTATGATGGGGTCGAGTTTTTTATTTAGACTTAAAGTCTTACTTTTCCTATAAGGTTGGTTGCCCTTTCTCTTTTACAAGGGTTTGGATGGAGCTATGGTGGTTGCAAGACAAGGGTTATCAGTATGATGCATGAGCAAGTAATCAATGTATATCTGCATGATATGCATAAGTCATTTTACAAAAGATCCTCTCAACCTTATTACTCCCACACATGAGGTCTAATGGCTTTTCTAGGTAGGGTCCTATTCTTATACCATCATGGGGTAAAGAATACATAGGGTCACCTCGGACTGAGAGGATTTAAGACTTCAAAAGAACATATATACAAAGGTAATAAAAGAAGAATTCTTCACATCACATGAAGGAATATGTACAAGTGAAGAATATAATCCCTTTAAGGAGGGAGGGATGTACATAATAAGTATATACATGGTGGGGAAGGGGTTATACATAAGTATTTAAATGTAGGGAATAATTACATCAAAAGGGCGGGGTAACATTTATGTTTGCATTAAGGATACTTAACCATGTTCTTTGAGGACTTCAACTCCCCTTTAGAAAATGAAAACAAGTGGGATACTCTATTCCAAGGCTATATTCCAAGGCATTATTAACCCTTACATGTGTCTAGCAGTTGAAAGGGTTGTTATCATATATGGCTCCAATAAACTTAGGGGCGGTTGTCATGATCTCCCATTCGATATACCTGAAGGTACTAAGCTCATGAGTGATGAATCCTCTTCACAATCTCCTAAGCTCGAATGGACCTTAAGTCTTAAGTTTAGAGAACCATTAATTTATTTAAAGGCATTTAGTATTCATGGTGAAGTATGGAGGCTACATAGATGGAAAAGGACTACTCAACAATAGGTGTAAAATATTAAAAGTAAATTAGAGATTAAACACGAAGTCAATTTCAAGTCCCTTATAGAGTCTTTACTGTAAGCGCCTCAGATTTTGCTTAAACTAGTGGAATCTTGCTTGCAAGTCCATCTTTTTATTAATCATTAAGGGATCAAGTGGATGATGGTCATAATTGGTAATAACCCCTAATCATGGCATAGGATTAGACTAATGAGGGGTCCTTTCAAACCTTATATGATTTTAAAGCCCTTAGTCCAAAATGGTGGTCATCGAGGAACCAAAAGTGGGATAATATATTGGTACTACCCCTTGGGAATATGGAATCACCACCCGACTTTGGTCTGGATAAGAATCTAGAGAAGGTAAAATCTAAACCTAACCTATGTCAATTAGAAGACCCATTTCATTTTCACCCCATCAGAGATCGAGTTAGGAAATTAGGTACAACTTGGGGAAGAAGTTAGGCACCCCCAAATTGCTAAGATATTGGGATCCAACCTTTAGTCATATTTGGTTCACTTCTAACATTTTAGCTAAGTTATTTATTAGTCCAATTATCACCCTTAAGCATACATCTAAACGTGATTTAATTCAACAAACTAAATCATCAACTTAAAAGGGGAGAGAGACCATGCATCATGATATAGGGTCTACACATGCATTATCATCCATCCACACACATAATCATCCATAATGTAGAGGGGGTCATGTCATATGGCATAGGGTTTTCACATTCATTATCATCCATCCATATAAGGTGTTGCCATGCATAATTGCATAATCCTTATGGAAAAATGGTTAAGTCCAAGTTCATGGTCTAATCCCAAGTAACCTCCTATACCCAAATGAAGGATCATGTTAGTAATGGACGACATAAAAACAAATAAGCAAAGGAATACAAAGTAAACAAAGAAAGGAAAACGAGGTTCATAATGATCACCATACCATATCTCTATAATTAAGTCACCTCATATGTTTTTAAGTTTGAGATAGCACATTCAATCATCACAAACCAAAATTTACAGTTCATAACACACATACACAAGTCCATGAATCATGTAGGAGGATGGAAATGAACACACACACAAATGCTAAGCATTTGAAGGATGTTGAATAGCCTAAGATAAGGTTTCATCCAATTAAGGTCCTAGGATCATTGAACCCTTAGTCATGTTGCTCTTAAAGAATTATAAACTTTGGCCAGAATTTGACATGGTAGTACTTGGAATGCCCACATCAAACTAAGGAATCAAAGGCTTAGAAAATACTATTCAAATGACCATATATGGATGTCTTACATAAGAGGGAAGCAAAGGTCAATGGAAACTCAAGTTCCTCACTTAATTATCCCCTCAAAATGTTAAAAACATAACAAAAAACATAACTTAAGATTAAAGAAATAATAAAACACAAGCATTTTGAGTAAGAATACCCAAGAAAGTCATTTTGAAAAGTAACAAAAACTCCATTTTAAAGTGAATGGAAGTTCTATGTCATTTGACCTCATCCCATTCTATCATTAGAGTCACTAAACATCACAAAAACCACTAAAAAGAAGTTTCATAGTAGTTTTATAGTAAAATTGGGTTGTATAGCCATAGAGAAGGGATGTATAACTCAATAGTAAAGCTATAAAACCCACATAGAAGGTTGTACAACCCTTGCTTCTTATGTTTCAAAGAAAAGGAAAGAAAAACAAAAACAAAAACAAAAAGAAAGGAAGAAGAAGGGAAAAGGGTTATCTCAAAGATGTTTTAATGATATATTTACCCTCAGAAGCATATGGTTAACTTAATATCCTCTAATGTTGCTTAGGGAATGCACAAATATATAAGGAAAATGTCTAGTTCTACCTTAGTGAGAGTAGATGGAGGTTAGGGTTTAGATTTTTTATATTTTGGAGTGTGTGAGAATTGATTTTGGCAGAGTTTTGTTAGGGTATCCAAAAGCCCCCTTGTCACTTCAAAATGGGAAGTATTTATAGATGTTGGATGGGTGCACAATGCCAAAAATGGTTCTGATTGTACCATTGATGCATCTAATCATAGAGCAAGAGAGTGATATAATATAATTAGGGTTTGCATGTAGGCTATATAATAAGAATAGGTTGTATATCCTTAAGTCAGGGTTGTACAACCTTGGGGTTTAAGGGGGGACCAGTTCTATATGTTTCTTTTGAGTAGGGTTTTAGGATGGTTGCACAGCCTTGGGGTTTAAGGGGGGACTAGTTCTATATGCTTCTTTTGACTAGGGTTTTAGGATGGTTGTACAACCTTGGGGAAGGTTGTACAACCTTGCATTGAGGGTTGTACAGTTGTACAACCTTGTTTGATGGGCTATATATCCCAACAAACTTGGCCAGTAGCCCTAGACTTAGCTTGGGTTTGGTCTTTAGTCTTGGGCATCGGCTTGGTCTATGGACTTTTCCAGGGCTTCTTAAGGTTTTTTATCCTTTACATTGTGTGATTCCCTTTGCATTTTGGGGATTTGATTTAGCTATTTTCATCATTAGGCTTTATATCTATAGGTACAAAATCTGATGCTCACAACATAAAAGGATGACACTCAAGCAGGTCCAATTGGTTAAAGAAGTAGTAAAGCAATTGAATGCTAGGTTCTTGAAAATAGTTGATTGTCCCAAATGGTTAGCCAACATAGTACTGCTACCAAAGAAGGATAATAGAGTAAGGATGTGTGTTAATTATAGGGATCTAAATAAGGCATGCCCAAAGGACAGTTTTACTTTATCGCACATAAACAAGCTAGTTGATAGTGTTGTAACTTGCATTATGTATTCCTTTATGGATAAGTTTTCTAGATATGACTAGATTTTCATAGCTTTTATTACAAAATGGGGGACCTACTACATTAAAGTAATGCCATTCGAGTTGAAAAACATGTAAGCGACGTACCAATGAATGACAAATGCCCTGTTGCATGACTTGATCCATAAGAAGCTAAAAGTGTATATGGATGATATGATGGTGAAGTCAAAAGCCAAGGAAGTGTACTTTAAAGCTCTGGATAAAATCTTAAAGAGGATTGATGAGTACAACTTAAGGATAAATTTAAAGAAGTGTATGTTTGGAGCCATATTTAGAAAACTATTAGGACACATGGTTAGTGAGAAGGGAATGAAAATAGATCCGGATAAAGTGAAGGCAATTCAAGATATTCCTAAACCTAAGACAAAAAGGGAGATCTAAAGGTTTTTGGGTCACATGCAATACATTAGTCAATTTATAGCAAGACTAAATCTTATTTGTGAGCAAATCTTCAAATTGCTAAGGAAGGATTAGCTGGTGAAATGGAATGAACAACGTTAAAAGGCCTTTGAGAAAATAAAAGAATACTTGACCAATCATCTAATGTTGAAGCCACCAAAGTTAGGAAAATCATTAAATTTGTATATGATAATGAAAGATAGTTATGTTAACACAATGCTAGCTTAAGAAGATGGGACATGAAATGAATACACAGTGTACTATATTAGCAAACTATTGTCTTATGAAGAGAAGTATAATCAGATAGAGAAAACCTATCTAGCATTGGTTTAGGTGATAAAGAAATTAAGGCACCATTTTCAATCATATTTTGTAGAAGTAGTTTTGAAGCTTGACCTGGTTAAGTACTTATATATGGCTCCTTCCCTGAATAGAGATTGATAAAGTGGTTAATCTTGTTGATTGAATTTAATATTAAATATATAACCAAAAAGGTGATCAAGGGTTAGGTAGTTTCAAAATACTTAGCATAATAACCCCTCAAAGAAGAAGAATATGAACTTTCCCAGTTCCCAGATGATGGACTAGGAGCAATTAAGCCTTAAGGGTGGAAAGTATACTTCGATGGAGTTGTGAACAAGAAGGGGGCAGGTGTAGGGGTAGTTATGATCTCGCAGGAAGGGGAAATCTTTCCTATAGCAAAAAAAAGCTCAATTATAAGTTGATTAATAATATGGATGAGTATGAATCATGTGTACTAGGACTCGAACTCCTTAAACAAATAAGAGTTAAGACAATAGAGGTGTTTGGAGACTCATTATTGGTCATTTTGCAAGTAATGGACGAGTGTGAACTAAAAAAAGAATGCTTAGGCCCACACTTAGTGTATATAAAGAAGTTGGTACAAAATTTTAAGAGTCATATTCCATTATCTACTAAGAGAAGAGAATGTGATGGTTGATGCCTTGGCCACCTTAGTCTCTATTTGGGATAGGTCGAAGGTACTGCCTATAAAACTGTTAATTACATTTTGGTTTGAGACACCATACTATATGAGTAAAAGGGTGATGCAAGTTTTAGTGGAGAACATTCCTTAGTATTTTGATATACAAAGGTATTTGGAAAAGCATCGAATACTCCTGAAGAGGCTGAGAAAAAGGATAAAGATGTTATTCGAAGGTTATTTGCACAGTTTATGTTTTATGACGGGGTAGTGTATAAAAGAATGCCTAATAGAGTTCATTTACAGCTTGTGGCAAAAGAAGAAGCTTGTAGAATCATAGAGGAGGTACACCTAAGGATTTGCGGTCCCCATATGAATGGTAAAGTGTTAGAGAAGAAAATTCTAAGATAGGGATATTACTGGACTACTATGGAGTATGATTGTATTCAAAAAGTATAGAGTTGTCATGAATGTTAGGTTCATGATAGCCTTAATCATATGTTGCCAACTGAATTGCAGAATTTAACCTCACCTTGGTTGTTTGCTACATGGGGCATTAATGTGATCGAAGAAATTGGGCTAACTTCTATAAGGGGCATAAGTAGATTGTCGTATCAGTGGACTACATCTCGAAATGGATAGAGGCTGAAGCCTTTAGAAATTTGAGGGCAAAACAAATGGCACATTTCATTGAGGAAAACCTTATCTTCCAATATAATGTATCGCACCATGTTATGGATAATGGTGTCCATTTTCAAGCAAAGGCCAAGGTTATATTGGAAAAATATGGGGTAGTCCACCATAAATCATCACCTTATAGGCGATAGACTAACGGAGTAGTGGAAGTAGTAAATAAGAACATAAAAAACATTATTGCCAAAATGGTTGAAACGTATAAAGACTAGTATGAGAAATTACCTTCTGTCTTATGGGGTTTTCAAACTATGACAAGGAAGTTGACCAAATGACATCGTACTCTTTGGTACATGGGATGGAGGTAGTGCTACCAATTGAGTTAGAAGTTAAAGTCCTTATGGGTATTAGTTGAATCTAGCATTCTTAAATACTAATGGACAAGGAGTAAACTTGAACAATTGGCTTTATTGGATGAGAAGAGGTTGAAGGCCTTATGCCACATTCAATTGTATCAAGCTAGGATGGCAAGTACATTGAACAAGAAAGTTAAGTCTGGTGTAATAATGTTTGGTGATCTAGTGCTGAAGGTAGTGCAACCACAATCACAAGATCCACAGGGAAATTTCAAGCCAAATTAGGAAGACCCTTATATGGTTAAGCAAATGTACTCAAGCGAAACAATGAAATTGGAAGATATGGATGGGAATGAATTCACCAAACTAGTGAACTTGGATTGGCTGAAGAAGTAATTTGTGTGAAGTGTAAGAAAAGTAAAATGGTTCACAAGGTCAAAAACTAGAAAGGGTGGCTTAGGGAAAAATTAGGAAATAAAAAATAAATAAGTAATAATAAAAAAAAAAGAAGAAGAAGAAAGAAAATAAACTCACTAAGTCGAAAAATCCAAAAAGGCGACTTAGGCAAAAGTTAGAGCATAAAAATGAATAATTAAATGCAAATAAAAGTCGAGAGAGTGCGATCGACCTGTAGGGGACCATTGGCAAGATAGTTATGCATCAATACAGAAGGCAAGGATGAACAAACAAAGGACCGACAAGACAAAGGCAGTGGGTAAGACAATTAGATATTTTAATGTGCCAACATTAAAAGCAGAAACTATGCACTTAATTAACGTGTAACGTGCTAAATGTAAATGATTCATATTAAGCATAACACCAAATGGAATTACATTTGTATAATTAAAGTGAATTAGTTATACATGTTTTTAAACTAAAAGTGAATATGAAATAGCTTTTCTATGAAGGATCATTGTTTACTATTTTGTTGATATGATGCCTACAGCTTTAAAGGTCATGTGACCATGCCATGTAGTTTGCGTTATCATCATGCTGAGAATCTTGATCAGTATAAAAGACATATATATTGTGACTAGTCCATGAAGCCTCAACTCTTTCCAAAAAGCATTGGGATAAGGGGCCCATCACAAATGAACCTTGAACTAAGGAGCATTATACTGGCAACACATACAGGTTTGGGTCATAAAATGTGCCTGAGGCCAAGGTAGGAAGAATGACATATTCCCTGTAAGTCCTCAGTGTAACACATTACAGATTCCACCTTGGACAACTCCAATGGATGTCAGTGACAGTGATGAGGGACATCCACTCATTCTATTTATCCCTGGTAGTAGCCGACCTTGATAGATGATAGTTTCAATGATGTTGTGGATAGTAAAGCCTCGCATCCATGGTCGAGATAGCCAATAGGCTCAATCTCTTTTGCTGCCATATTTGAATGAAAAAAGGAAAAAGGAAAAAAAAAAAGAGAAAAGAAAAATAAAATAAAATAAGCTCATTAGGATGAAAACTCAAAATGGTGACCTAAGTAAAAGTGAGCAACCCGTTAGATTGAAAACCCGCAATGGCAATTGAGGAAAAAGTTAAGGCAATAAAAAATAAAAACAAAGAGAAAGAAAAAAAGAATAAAATTACTAAAAGAAGAACCCTTACCTGAAGTAATAATGAACTCCCTGTAAATAAATCACTAGCACTGAGAGCTACTTTGTCAAGTCCCATGATGGTCTCGCCTAAGATCGTCGATATAGGGGTCTTCCCTTACTCAACTGTCTCTAAGAGTGGTAAAATTTATGGATCTATCTCTCCATCCTTTCTCCATAATAAATACTCACCCATCAAAATGGCTGCCGCAATAAGAGCTTTAGCTGCCCAGACGTGGCACCTAGAAGGAATAGGGAGATAAAATGAGCCATAAGGATCTTTTCCTCGTTTAAAATGTAACTTTGTATCTCCTCATATCACATATCAAACAACTCCATCATCTTTCGAGCATTTAGGTAATTCAACTAAGGAAGGGTAATCTAGTCTACAACTATGATACGATATCCAAAAGTGGCATCAAATTTCTTTAGTAGGGAGCAAATCTCTGTATCTTTGAAATGCAAGGTATAGGTGGTGGAATCCCATAAATCATAAGTTGTTCGCAAAAAGTGAGTATCAAGATAGATGAAGGAGAGGTAATAAATAGCTAAAGGCCCCTTAAAATAAATCAAACCAAATTTGGGGTGAAAAAGACCTTATAAAGGCTATTGACATGGTTTGGGAGCTAAAATAGTAAGTGAAAAGAATAAGTGCATAATGGGTATTTATAGAAGAAAACCAGGTTTATAGGGCTATATAACCCTTGAACAGGTTTGTACAACCTTCTAGTTAGGCTATACAAACCTCAACCCATTGCTATAGAACTTTCAACTCCTAGAAAAGGTTGAACAACCTCTTTTTTTTTATTGTGGATAAAAAATGACATCCTTACCTATCATGCAAAGCTTATATGTAAAACAATGATAGTACACATTTAAAAACATATGTTTAGGAGCCAAATGTATGCATTTGTATTTAAAAAAGAGAAATGTCAAAGTTTAACCAAAGAATATAGATAATGTCGCCTTAGTTTGCCTTAGAAGTTGTGAACAAGCATCCAAAATTAGGCATTCAAATCCCCCAATAAACTGTACAACTGTCAAGTATACTATACTAAATAAAAAGAAGAAAAAATTTATTAAACAACTAATGAATGAAAAGAGGGGGTCTCCATAACTTGACTACTTCTACTTCTATAATGGATCACCTCGAAATCCTCTACCTCGCCATCCATAGCCATATACCTATGCTCCGGGACTGCCTGGCTAAGGTCTCGATCTCTGCCTTTGCCAGACACTAATCCATCTCTCTAATCTCACAATTCAAGCATTGGATCATCTTTCATAAGAAACATGATGGTTAGGATGAATAGGACACTCAATACATAAGACACTAGTCATAAACATGCATACATGCATTACTTTTGTACTAATCTATATGGAGCATGTCTGCTATATCACAACCTTTTTAGGGCGATAATTAGATAAACTATTAGACTAGGTTGGTCAAACCTAAGTCATAAGCCTCTTTTAATCTTGACAATAGAGATTGATCAATTCTAATGTTTTATTTAAGTGTTGTTTTACATTTTATAAGATATATTTTCATTAAAAGTTGGATGGAAGTCAAAATCTCCAACTTTCAAAAAAACATCCAAATTTGTGGTTAGTATCCCATAATTCACGACCACGACCTTACTATAAGGACAAATGGAGCTAGGCCAAAAGAATTCACAGATGAATTCACAGTTGCGATTTAGCTGAAGGAAACTTGTTTGATTCGCAGAGGAATTAGTGGTGGCTTTCACGTCCTATGTCGCGACTGTGAATTTCATAGTAACAAAGTAGGGAACCAAGTCTGCAACCATAGCACACTAAGTGTCAAAGGAAACCATTGGAATATCAAAAATTGAGAGAGCGAATCATATGTCGCTATTGCGACTTAAGAAAGTGTTATTCGCAATCTCAGTCACGCCTAAGAGGAAGATCAATCGTGACTGCAACTTTTGAGTGGTTGATTAAACACAATAGCTATATTTCCTGGACAACCAATATGTGAAAGACACATGGACTGGCCATTAGACATAGAATGAGGTTCTCTATCGGGATTTTCAGCTCTTTAGTGTAAATTGGAAAATCGTAACCGCGAAATGCCAATCACGACTGTGACTTCAGTCTAATAGGCATTTAATGCAAAATTTGTCTAGCACAACTTTAAGATTTAGGGATAATTTTTGAGTAACGTCTCTTTGATGGATGTTGGCTATAAATATTCCATCAAACAGATGTAAATGCAAGAGAATTCCATTTTTTATAACCAAACTCTTACAAATTCTTCTTATTCTTCTTTATGTGTTATTGATTGTTTAGTGTTAGTATTAAACACCCTTGTAAGTAGGTTGAGAGTGAGCCTAGCTTCCAAAACTCTTGTAGGAGGCTAAAGTGTGAGCCTATCCAAAACACTTGTGAGAGGTTTTGTGTAAGCCTAAAAACACAAGTTGTAAGGGTTGTGTGTGAGCCATAAAACATAAATTGTATAAGTTAGGTGTGAATTTGAAAACACTAGTTTAGTTGATTGGAATACCCAATTGTAAAGAATTAGGGAGTGGACATAGTGTTTGTTAACACCCAAACTACTATGGACATCTTGTGTTTATTTTCTCTTCTCCCTCTTAACTCTCTAAACACCTTATCCTTCTCTTAAATTTTTAATCTCACACTAATTCAATCGCCCTTTTTGGTGATTAGGCCAACAAGTGGTATTAGAGCCAAGTCTCACTCCAAAGCTTAATTGCTTGAGTAAAGATCATGGCACAAGAAAGAATCGACACTAACCTCAAGCCATATTTTAATGGAGCAGGCTATACTCATTGGAAGTGTAGGATGGAAATCTATTTAGATAGTGATGTGATAGACCTTTTAGACATTATTTCAAAGGAGTGGAAGCCACCTACTAAGGTGGTGGATAGAAGTGAGGAATTGATCCCTAAAGAGGAGTAGGTTGAAGCTCATAAAAGATCCAATGGTAGAAACAAAAGAGCTATGACAATCTTTCTAAGTTCTCTCTTAAGAGAAGAAATTAAAAGGGTCTAACATTGTCTTACTACTCATGGGATTTCGAAGGCCTTGGGTAACTACTATAAGGGCACTACCTTGGTGAAATCTAATTGGCTTGAGATGTATGTGATGTAGTGGGAGCTATTTATGATGAAGGAGGAAGAAAGCATCACAAATATGACAAACAAGCTCCTTGCAATCATCACAAACATGAAGAAGTTTGGGAGAGTTCTCACCAATCATAAGGTAAATTCTAAAATTCTAAAATCCTTATCTCTTAAAAATTTTGGTGTAAGGGTGTGTAGTATCCAATAGTCTAATATGGAGATAAGGAAGGTACCCACTGATATGCTCATAGGCAAGCTCTTAACTCATGAGTTAGCCTTGAAGAAGGATAAAGAAATAAAAAAAAAAAAAAAAAGAGAGGTTAAGGAGAGAAATTAGAGAAACCAGAAAGGAGAACCTTGGCTCTCAAGTCTTCATCAAAAGAGAAGGAAGTTGAAGTGTCCTCAAGTGAAGAGGAAAATGATAAAGAGGAGGAGGAGCTAATAATGCTTTTAAGAAGAGCTAAAGAGCTTATTAGAAGAATAAAGGAAAGAAGAAGCTTCAAGAAAGCAACTTCAACTCCCATGGAAAGATTAAGTGATGTCACTTGTTATGAATATGGCTAGCAAGGCCATATCAAATATGACTGCCCCAAATTGAAGATGAAGAAGAAGAAAAAGAAAAGGGACAAAAAGAAAAGGAAAAGCTTTAAAGCCACTTAGGATTACAGCTAAAGTGAAGAAGATGAAGAGGAAGAGGTTACAAACCTATGCTTCATGGCTCAAGAGGATTCATCAAATGAGATAAGCTCTTCACCTCACTCTTATTTTGAATTTGATGAGTTAGATGATGTAGATGATGAGCTTTTAGAAGCTCTTACCATGAAATGTGACAAATCTAAGCCACAAATGAAAACTTACGAGAAGAAGAGTACTAAATTAGAGGACGAGTTTAAATCCTTAAATGGTCTTATAAGTGAATTGAGGGCGTCAAATGAAGAACTCTAGAAGTCTATGGAGAGTCTATCCAAGTCATCTTCATCCATAATCTCATCGAGAAAAGAGAATGGCTACTTGAAGGGTAAAGTCATTGAGCTTAGAAACTCTATTTCCAAGTTCCAGAAGGGTAAAGAAACTTTGGATACACTTATTGTATCACAAAGGCCTTCTTTAGTTAGGCATGGTCTAGGATTTAATGGAGCCTTTTCTTCTACACCTTCGCTCGCAGCATTTATTAGAGCTCAACACCTCAAACATCAAGTATTGAGGTGGTTGAAAAGAAAAGTGCTCAAAGCATTAAACCACCATTGCCTAAGGGTAAAGGAAAGGTACAACAAGGCTCAAGGCTTATTTTAAACAAGGCCAATCATACGTACATTTACAATAAAAAACATGCTCACTCAAACACATACAAAAAATCTACTTGTACAACCATTCATTCATGCACTTGTTCACATTCACATCATATTAATATGAGAAAATCCCTCACTCATACTAAGGCAATGTATAGGAGAAAGACTCATAAGTCTAAACTTCAATGCCACTATTGCTTGAAGTATGGACACAAACATTTATTGCTATATTAGGAAGGCACGCCTCAAATTGGAGGATCCTTCTAAACCTAACGCCTTAGGATCCAAGAATGCTTGGGTATCAAAGCAAAGATGATTTTTTTTATGTTGTGTAGGATTGCTTAATAGCCATCAATGAAGCAAATGATTATCTTGTGGATAGTGAATGCTCAAAGCACATGACAGACAATAAGAAGCTATTCATGGCCCTAAAGGAAAAAGAGGATGGTAATGTCCCATTTGAAAACAATGCCAAGGGTAAGGTAATTGGCATCGACACCATTGGTGTTGGACTAGGTTAGTTAAACCTATTTCATAAGCCTCTTTTGATCTTGACAATGGAGATTGATCAATTCTAATGCTTTGAGTAAGTGTTATTTTATAGACTATAAGTTTTATTTTCATTCAAAGTTAGATGGAAGACAAAATCTCCATCTTTTAAAAGAACATCCAAATTCATGATCTATATCCCTTAAATTGTAACTACGACATTGCTTTTAGGATGAATGAAGCTAGGCCAGAGGAATTAGCAGAAAAATTCACAGCTGCGACTCAGCTGAAGGAGCATTTGTTCGTAATGGGTTTTGTATGAAAGGTCACGACTGTAAATTTCATAATAACAAAGGAAGGAACTAAAGCCACAACCACAACACGCCAAGTGTTAAAGGCAACTGTTGGAAATAAAAAATTATAAGGGTGAAGATTTAGTCACAACTGCAACTTAAGAAGTTGTAGTTTCCTCACCAAATAGAGGAATTCACAGTCTTAGTTGCGCCTAAGACAAAGCTAGCTCGTGACCATGACTTTTAAGTAGTTGGTTGAAAACAACGACTATATTTCTTAGAGAACCAATGGATGAAGGACATGTGGACTAGTTGTCAGACACAAAATAAGGTTCTTCGCTGCAATTTTGGGCTTCTCAATGAAAATTGGAAATTCGCGATCACAAAATAAGAGTAGCAACCATAACTCCGCCTAACAAGCATTTAATGCAAAATCTGCCAAGCACAACTTGGAGATTTGGGATAGTTTTGAGTAATGTCTCTTTGGTGGTTGTAGGCTATAAATACTTTACTAAATTAATGTAAATGCAAGAGAATTCAATTAATTATAACCAAACTCTTGCCAATTTTATACTCATTCTTTTATTCTTCTTTATGTGTAGTTGATTGTTTGGTGTGAGAAATAAACACCTTTGTAAGTAGGTTGAGAGTTAGCCTAGATTCTAAAACTCTTATAAGAGGTTAAAGTGTGATCTTATCCAAAACACTTGTGAGAGATTTTTGTATGAGCCTAAAAACACAAGGTGTAAAGGTTTTATATGAGCCATAAATCACAAGTTGTATAAGTTTGGTTTGAACTTGAAAACACTAGTTTAGCTAGTGAAATACCTAATTGTGAAGAATTGGAGAGTGGATATAGGGTTTGTTAACACCCGAACCACTATAAACTTGTTGTGTTAATTTTTCTCTTCTCCTTCATAACTTCCTAAATTAATTAAGCTTCCTTTTTAATTTTTAATTAGCCATCAATTCAACCCTCCCTTCTCGTTGCACTAGGCCAACAAGTGTATTAGAGCCAAGTCTCACTCCAAAAGCTTAATTGTATAAGTAAAGATCATGGCATAAGAAGGAATCTATACTCACCTTTAGATATATTTTGATGGAGCATACTATACTCATTGGAAGTATAGGATGGAAA
Source organism: Omphalea diandra (assembly GCA_949677035.1). NCBI lineage: Eukaryota > Viridiplantae > Streptophyta > Magnoliopsida > Malpighiales > Euphorbiaceae > Omphalea > Omphalea diandra. Next base: position 41,322 of record CATIWR010010810.1, read on the forward strand.
TCTATTTAGATAGTGATGTGGTGGACCTCTGGGATATTACTGCAAAAGAGTGGAAGCCACCTACTAAAGTGGTGGATGGAAGTGAGAAGTTGATCCCTAGAGAGGAGTGGATTGAAACTCACAAGAGATCTTATGGCAGAAATAAAAGAGTCATGATAATCCTTCTAAGTTTTCTCTCAAGAGAATAAATTGGAAGGGTCCGACATTGCCTTACTACTCATGGTATTTGGAATGCCTTAGGTAATGAAGGCACCACCTTGGTGAAATCTAGTTGACTCGAGATGAATGTGACAGAGTGTGAGCTATTTATGTTTAATGAGGAAGAAAGCATCACAGACATGATAAATAGACTTCTGGCAATCATCACTAGCATAAAGAAGTTTGGGAAAGTTTTCACCAATCATGAGGTAAATTCTACAATTCTAAAATCTTTATCTCTTGAAAAACTTGGTGCAAAAATATGTAGTATCCAAGAGTCCAACCCATAGATAGGAAAGGTGCCAACAGATGTCCTAGTAGGCAAACTCTTAACTCTTGATTTAGCCTTGAAGAAGGATAAAGAAATGAAGAGAATAAGAGGTCAAGGAGAGAAATATGAAAAAACAGAAAAGAGGACGTTGGCACTCAAGTCTTCATCAAAGGAGAAGGAAGTAGAAGTAGCATCAAGTGAAAAGGGAAGTGACAAGGAGGAGGAAGAGCTTGCAATGCTTTCAAAAAGGACTAAGGAGTCGATTAGAAGAAGGAAAGAAAGAAGGAACTTCAAGAAAACAACTCTAACTCCTAAAGAAAGATCAAATAATATCACTTATTATGAATATGGAAAGCAATGCCACATCAAATATGATTGCCGTAAGTTAAAGAATAAAAAGAAGAAAAGGGACAGAGAAAAAAGAAAAAGCTTTAAAGCCACTTAGGATGATAGCTCAAATGAACAAAATGAAGAGGAAAAGGTTACAAACCTATACTTCATGGCTCAAGAGGATTCATCTAATAAGGTAAGCTCTTCACCTCACTCTTATTTTGAATTTGATGAATTAGATAATGTGGATGATGTGCTTTTAGAAGCTCTTACCATGAAATGTGACAAATATAAGTCATAAATGAAAACTTATAAAAAGAAGTTCACTAAATTAGGGGATGAATTCAAATCCCTAAATAGTCTTGTAAGTGAGTTGAGGGCTTCTAATGAAGAACTCAAAAAGGTTATGGAGAGTCTATCTAAGTCATCTTCATCCCTAACTTTTTTAAGAAAAGAAAATAACTCCTCGAAAGGAGAAGTCATTGAACTTTGAAACTCTATTTCTAAGTTCCACAAGGGTAAAAAAATCTTTCGATACACTTATTATATCACAGAGACCTCCTTTAGTTTAGGTATTGAGGTTAGGCTTTAATGGAACCCCTTCTTCTACACCTTCATTCACAACATTCATTAAGGACTCAACACTTCAAACTTTAAGTATTAAGGTTGTTCGAAAGAAAAGTGCTCAAATCACTAAACCACCATTGCCTAAGAGTAAAGAAAAGGTGCAACAAGGCCCTAAGCCAATTTCTGAGAAGGCCAACTATATATACATGTACAATAAAAGACATGCTCATTCAAACACATGTAGAAAATCTAGTCCTACACCTTTTCATACATGTTCATGCTCACACACACACATCATGTTGGTATGAGGAAATCTCTCACTCATACCAAGGTAATGAATAAGAGAAAGACACATATGTATAAACTCTAATGCCACTATTGCATAAAGTATGGACACATAAATGTTTATTGCTACATTAGCAAGGCATACCTCAAGTTAGAAGATCCTCCAAAACCTAACACCCTAGGACCCAAGTATGCTTGGGTACAAAAGAAAAGATGATTTACTTGTGTTATGTAGGGGTGATTGGCAGTGACCAATCAAGCAAATGGTTAACATATGGATAGCAGATGCTCGAAGCACATGATGGGCAATAGGAAGCTATCCACAACCCTAAAGGAAAAAAAAAGGGTGGCAATGTTACATTTGGAAATAATGCCAAGGGTAAGGTAACTGACATTGGGACCATTGGTAAGAATGGTTGTTCATTAATTAATGATGTTTTACTTGTTGGTGGCTTAAAACATAACTTGCTTAGTGTAAGTCAATTGTGTGACAAAGGTAATTATGTCATCTTTGACCCTAGCGAATATTGAGTTACCACTTTGGTGGATAAAAAGGTAGTTTTGAAGAGTGAAAGGAAGGGCAATACCTACCTAATTGACTTAGACAATTTGGCTAACCATTCCTTTAAGTGTCTTATGTCTCTTAGTAATGAAGCTTGGCTATGGCATAAAAGACTTGGACATGCTAGCATGGAGCTCTAACAAAACTTATCAAAGGGAAAGCTGGCAGAAGGTCTTACCAAGCTAAGGTTCTCTATAGACAAGACACGTAGTCCTTGACAAATGAAGAAGCAACATCAATCTTTCTTCAAAGTAAAAAACATTATAAGTACATCTATACCTCTTTAATTAATTCATATGGACTCGATAGGATCTACTACGAGTTCTAGCTTAGGTGGAAAATAGTATGGACTAGTCTTAGTTGATGATTACTCTAGGTTTATTTGGGTTTCCTTTCTAGCTTATAAGCATCATACTTTTGATGCTTTTAAAAGTTTTACAAAAAGAATCAAAATGAAAAAGGTTACTTCATTTCTTCCATAAAAAGTGACCATGGAAAAGAATTTCAAAATGAGTCTTTTGAATCTTATTGCTTAGATAGTGGGATTTTCCACAACTTTCCAACTCCTAGAGCACCATAATAAAATGGTATTGTAGAGAGGAAAAATAGGACATTGGCTAGAACTATGCTAAATGAATATTCATTGTCAAATTACTTTTGGACAAAAGCTATCAAAACTTCAAGTTATATTGCAAAGCGAGTTTTTAAAAGACCCATTCTTAATAAAACTTCATATGAGCTATGTAATGGTAGAAAGCCTAAGTTAGCATACCTAAGAGTTTTTGGATGTAAGTGCTATATCTTGAATACCAAGGATAATCTTAAGAAATTTGATTCAAAAACTAATGAAGACATCTTCATAGGTTATTCTACCACTAGCAAAGCCTATAGGGTCTTTGATAAAAGTTCAATGGTTATTGGAGAGTCTATGAATATTGTGTTTGATGAATTTAGTAAACTTGAACTTTGAAAAGGTTCTTTGGTTGATAATATTGTGGGTGATTTTTAGAAATTGGATTTTGAGGATACTACAAGAGAAAAGGATGAGGACCATGATAAAAGCAAATTATAAAGATAAGATAAAGATCTTCAACATCAACAAGTGAAATCACCAAACCAAGATCTTTCTAAAGATTTAAAGGGTGTAAATACTAGATCTTAACTCAATACTTTAGATAATAATCTTGCTTTTATTTCTTAATTTGAGCCAAAATCTATTAATGATGCTCTTGATGATGAGAGTTGGGTGATTGCTATGCAAGAGGAACTCAACCAATTTGAGAGAAACAATGTGTGAAAACTTTTTCCTAGGCCTAAGGAACACCTTATTGCAGGTTGCAAATGGGTGTTTAGAAATAAGTTAGAAGAGCAAAGTTTTATCACTAGGAATAAGGCTAGATTGGTTGCTAATGGTTACAACCAAGAGGAAGGCATTGACTATGATGAAACCTATGCCTTCATAGCAAGGTTAGAGGCCATTAGGATTCTTTTGGCATCTGCATGTCACATGAATTTCAAACTATTTCAAATGGATGTCAAAAGTGGTTTTTCTGAATGACGTTATTGAGGAAGAAGTTTATGTTGAACAACCTCCTAGTTTTGAATCACATACTTTTCCAAATTATGTTTTTAAATTGAATAGAGCCTTGTATGGTTTAAAACAAGCTCTGGGAGCTTGGTACGAAAGGCTTAGTTTTCTTTTGCAAAATGATTTTGAAAAGGGAAAGGTTGACACTATTTTATTTGTCAAAAGACATAATCATTATGCATTAATAGTGCAAATTTATATTGATAATATCATTTTTGATACTACTAATGAATCCATTTATGAGGATTTTGCTAAGTGTATGACTAGGGAATTTGAGATGAACATGATGGGAGAGCTCAAGTTTTTCCTTGGTCTACAAATCAAGCAAATCAAATATTGGATCTTCATTAACCAAGCCAAATACACAAAGGACATTCTCAAGAAATTGGCATGGAAGGATGTAAAGCAGCAAAAACACCAATGAGTGCTACCATCATGTTGGACAAGGACAAATCGTGTAAGTCAATTGATGAGAAAAGATATCGAGGTATGATTAGTTCTCTACTATATCTTATCGCTTTAGACCTGATATAATGTTTAGTGTATGCATGTGTGCTAGTTTTCAATCTTGTCCCAAAGAATCTCATTTAAATATTGTTAAAAGGATTTTCAAATATTTACATGGCACATTGCATTTAGATTTATGGTATCCTACAGATTCTTCATTTAGCCTCATAGGTTATTCGAATGCGGATTATGCTGATAGTCTTCTACATAGAAAAAACACTTCTGGAACTTGCCAATTTATAGGAGAGTGTTTAGTTTCTTAGTTTAGTAAGAAATAAGTTTTGGTTGCCTTATCTGCCGCCGAAGCTAAATATGTAGCTGCAGGTTATTGTTGCACCCAAGTCTTTTATATGAAACAATAATTAAGGCTTATGGCAAAGTTGTTGATCACATTCCAATAAAATGTGACAACACTAGTGTAGTAAATCTTTCTAAAAATCCCATCCAACACTCTATGAGCAAATATATAAGCATTAGACATCATTTTCTTAGAGATCATGTCTAAAATGGTGATCTATTGCTAGAATTTATAGACACAAATGATCAACTTACAGACATTTTCACAAAACCTCTCAATAAAGAAAGGATGAACTTCAGTAAGAGATAATTGGGAATGCTTGATGGAAGCTCCCTGAAGTGAAATATAAATCTCTATAGAATGTTTTTATTTATTGTATTATTTCTTATTGAATGATTACCTTATATGATATATGTGATATTTATCTCTTTGGATATCCTAATTTTGTATGTAATTATGCTTTTTTATGTCAATTCGCATAATTTAGATATCAATATATTAAGTGGATCACAACTTAGATAGTCAAGTCTTATCATTTCATAGTTATACTTTATGATTTGTAATTCGTGGTCGCTATTCCATGGTTCACGGTCGCGAATTACAAGTACTCATCATTCGATTGTCAACCATATCATGACTTTCAATCCCCATCGCGAATTTGTTCAAATTTTAAATCTTTTGACCATTGAACGCACTGTGTCTCAAATATTTTTTGTCCATTACTCATATTTTTCATAATTAACGATAACGACTTAAAGGTCGCGATAGCAAATTTGAGTATCTGCCATACATTTAAGTAATTTGATTACCAAATGATTACACTCCTTCATTTAATTCATTTTTAACCATTTTTAGCCATTTTCACACCCTTTCCTGACCTATATAAACCCTGTAAATAGTGTTCCTTTTCACTACTACTCATTATCTCAATATTTCTTCTATCTTACTCTAGAAAAAACCTTCAAATCTTCTTTTATTCACAAATGGCCGCTAAGAAAGGTTCAAGAGTAGAGAAGGGAAAAGCAGTGGCATAACCTTTTGGACCATTGGTTCTACATTTGATGAAAGGGATAATGAAAGAAGAGAAAGATCGATACAAAGCGAATGCTTCAAATATCATCTTACCGAACAAAATCCCTTATGTTTTCCTTATTGTGTCGCTGGAAATCAAAGACAATATCCATGCATTTCTTTGAAACTTGGGATGGAACGAATTCATTTTTTGTGATGAGCCCAGATATAAGGAGATTGTGTAAGAATTCATGTGCACCATAACTCTAAATTGGAGAGTAAAATCTTGTGTCAACCAATACGAGTTTGTATTTCATGCTTTTGGAGACCTTTTTTTTATTATTTTCAAACAATTGTCCAATCTATTTAATCTTCAAGTTGGGGATGACATTTTGTTCATCATCTCCACTCTTGATGTCATTTATTTCAAATTTTGGTTTGAAATTTACATCGAGACCAAACATGACCCCAAAACCTCTTTAGCCAAATACATTCTCACCCTACCATTTTGGTTACTTCATCTTATCATCACCTTCTCCATTAATGCAAGAGGTAATGGTAATAAAAAGGTATCCCAAAAGGTTCTTACTTTTCTTTTCTACCTTATAAAAGACAAACCCATACAAACTGGTCGATATCATATGTAACATCCCTATCCACATTCATTGGCATTATCACATGAACATATTCATTGCATAAATGATATGAAATCTCACATGAACATGTGCATTAGATAAATAATCATTTAGACATGTGAATTGTAGAAGCACAATAATGACACTTGCACTGTTGCATTTGGGATACTTGAACATACATGTAGTGTTTGTATAATTGCATGACCAATTGTTTTAGGGTGTGTTCTTGTTATAGCATCATAAATAATGGTGTTATAGAGCTTATTTTAAAGTATATGGAGCATCTAGGAATTAATAGATGGATGGAAGTGCTTAAGGAGTTAAGAAGAGGGACTAAAAGAGGAAAGTGAACTTCCAACCAATAGAAATGTAACACCAGGATTTTATCTTGTTGCAATAGGCTTACAAGTGGAATTTTTAACCTATTAGGATCATAATTAAGGGGTTAGATGTGAGTTATAGAAGAAGAGAGAGAGAGCTAAGGAAGAAAGAAAGAAAGGAAGAAGAAGAAGAATAAGAAGAAGAAGAAGAAGAAGAAGAAGAGGAAGAAGTATGGCCGCCTTGGAAAGAGTCCTAAGGTTTTCTAATTCTGGGACAATTGGAAAGTTATTTTATCTTCTTCTCAAATGAAATTAACCTTTCATGACATGTTAATCATGCATGGTTAGTGAGAATTATGGAATAATTGAGGCAGAGCTCTTGGATGAAAGTTGAAATCCAAGAGAACAAGAGCTGTTTGTGCTGGATTTTGCTGTTAGAGCAGAATTTTGTACCCATGATTTTATAACCCTAGAAGAGGAATTAAGGAAAGTGAAAAATATGAAAGTTGTAGCTTTGTATCCCATATAAATTCATATGATTCTTGATTTGGTGTGTATGAGGAGTTATGCTCCTTCATTAGGGCTAGTTCACAACCAACCGAGATTACCTCAGTCTTTTTGTTTTCTTATATTTTGATGGCCTTATGTTCTGATTTTGACAAAGTGTAAAACATGAAATTTGTAGCTTTATATCCCTTATAAATACCTGTAAAGCAGTTTTCATTTATTTATTATGTGGAAATAGATATGACTCATTGATTCAGACTGACCCTGTACCCAGATGAAACCCCACCTTTCTTTTAATTCTGTTTTCCAAGAATTTGATTGCCATAAGTTTAGAATTTGATGATGGTCTAAACTTGAAAGTTGTATATATATGTCTAGTATAGATACCTATGAAATATTTTTGCCAAATCCAGCATGTTTGTTGAGATATTGTCCCTTCATCATCACTGTTTGTCAACATGCTACAAACCTACTCACCCTGAGATTGGTCCTTTGTTTTTGTGACCTTATAGACTGAATTAGACAATGAGTAAAACATGAAAAATGTTAATTTATATGTTTTGTAACTTATGGTGTATTATTATTGCAATTGCTAAGAATGTAAGACCTACTCAGGCTGAGATTGCATTGCAATGGTGAAAAATTTAAAAATTCACCACATTTTCTATGTGTCTGATATTGGCCTAAGATTCAAATATTTTGTCTCATTATGTGTTTAGTTTGTTTAAAAAAAAGAATCAAGCCATTTAGTTAAGTATATCTAGAGTTATTGCTATGAGAGTGTAGCAAGCTCAGGCAGCCATATAAGGAAAATATGCATAAACACTAGGTCCACTTGCATGAATCATGCCATAGTTGCATACCAAACATTCATAATCATTTTGACATACTTATAACCATGTATGTATCAAATTTTAGGATCTCAAAACTTTCAGGAGGCCCTAAAGAGAGAACCAAACCTACCATAAATGTTGGTCACATCAAAAGGTGAGTACAAACCATAATTAGATTCAATGTGTGTGTGTGATAGTTTTTTGATATGATTATGTTCTATTACATGTATGTATGATTGAATTGTTACATTTTACATGTGAATACAAGTCAAGTGAGAATAATATGCTCTTAATGATTACTTGGCATACCATTTGTGAATGAGCACTTGTACATGGAACTAAAAAGGTGTTCTGACCGGCTTGTCAAACACTTGCAAATCACATGGAAGATGGACTAATAGGTCCCATTGGCACATGTTATTGATTAAATGAACCACTTGTTATATGTTGGCTAGTAAAATCAAATGCCATTTGAATCGCATGAATTCCCAAAAGCAGTATTTGCCTTGCATGGTCACGACAAAAATTAATCTATTGCATTTACACTTACATAGTCAAATGTTATACTTGTAATGTATCCTTATGATATTTGATTGTTGGCTGTGACATAAGAATCTGAATATTATTTTTATTTATTAAGTCACGACTCACTAAATTGCAATTATATTTTTCAGATACCGAAGAATAGGGATTGGACACTATGGTGCTTGGAGTTTTGCATTAAGACACATGAATTCCATCTCTCTCTCTCTCTCTCTCTGTGTGTCACATACACACATTTGGATAGGAACTAGTTATGGTCACTAGTCTTGACATTAGTTAACATATATGTACATTAAATACATGTTTTATTGTGTATGTATGATGAATAAAACCTTTATGCATATGTATTTTCGGACATGGATGCTATGAGTTTTGTAAATGAAAATGGTCATTACAGTTTTTGGTATCAGAGCCAGATTAGGTTCCATAGGGATATACATATGAACATGACATGACTTTTGCACTATTTTGCATTATCATATGGCATAGTCTTATATGTCTATAGGGCATTAGCAGAAGGTAGTCATGGTAGTACCCATGGCTCACCAAAGAGAGAAGGGTCAGCCGATTTGCATTCCATAAAAGTATCATGCCAACCATTAAGAGATCAACCTATTAACAAAGTTAGATCTCCAACACATTCTCATGCACAACACATATCTCATGGTCAACTACAACATAGAATTGGTGAACCAATACTGCAGGGTCCAGAAATTCATGTATGATAAATTAAGAAAACAAGGTGTAATTGACTTCAGTGGTACCATATATCCATCAGTAGTAGAGACATGGCTAAAAAGAACACAAAGTTTTGAACTTGAAGAAATGCACAGCAAAAGAAAAGTTTGATTATGCAGTGTTGCTATTACAGGGGGATGCATACGATTGGTGGGAAACCATTCCAGGGAGTGATGCCCAGCCTTCAGGGCTTACATGGGATGACTTTCTTCGTGAGGTCAATAATAATTACATGCTAGAACTATATAAAGATGATAAAAGAATAGATTTTTTGGACTTAAAGCAGGGACAAATGACTATAACTGAATATAAGGTAAAATTCAATCAATTATCTCATTATGTGTTTTTCATGGTAGCCACTGATAAAGACAAATGTCAAAAATTTTAAAAGAGACTGAGATATGAGATCAGAAGTAAGATCACAGCTGCAAATCTTGAAAGTTATACCAAACTAAAAGTTATTGCAATCAGAATGGAAAGATTATAAAAAGAAGGGATGAAGCAACGAGTAAAAAAAGGGCCTACTGAGTTTATGAGAGATTTAACAGAAAGAAAGGTAAACAAGGAGATTATGTGCCATCATAGTCTAGTGCTAAGGGTGGTTACTCTAGCTATAGAGGCAGAGGAGTAGGACTTCCATCTTACACAGGTAAAGGTCATGGTCAAGTTATGTAACAATGACCCTTATGTGTACATTATGGCAAGCAACATATAGATGAATCTAGAAAATTAACTGGGGGGTGCTACTTTTATGGGTCTCTTGATCATACGCTTATAGATTGTCCTAAAAAATCTAAAATGTCAGAGGAAGGTAGAGGCAGAGGCAGAGGCAGAGCTACATCAGAGCCCACAGTTGAAGTTTCAAAGGCAAGTGGAGTTGGATATGATTTGGTAGAGATAGAGGTAGAACAACCATAATTGTCCAAGTATGAGCATATCAGAAGGTCAGAGTTCTAGACCCCCAATACAGGCCAGAGTATTTGCCATGACTAGGCAAGAAGTTGTTACTACTCTAGAAGTAATCACTGGTAAACTTTTTCTCCGTGATTTAGAAGTCAATGCATTAATTGATCCTTACTCTACATATTCATTCATTTCATTGAACATGGCATCACAATTATGTAGTAAGCATCAACCTTTAGGTTTTGATCTATGTGTTAGTACTCCTTTGAGAGATGTGATGATTGTGGATAAGTATATCGTGATTGTGTGATTCACATTAATGACGTTGAGTTGAATGTTGACCTAGTGTTGTTGCTATTACGTGAATTTAATGTGATACTGGGTATGGATTAGTTGTCCAAATATCATGCAATCGTGAATTGTTTTACTAAGGAAGTTGTTCTGAAATATCCAAATCATACAAGGGTTGTGTTTTAAGTGGAAAGGCAAATTGTACCTACATGTCTAGTTTCTGCTATTAAGGCTTTTCGCATGATTAAAAGTGGTTGTGAGGCTTGTTTGGCACATGTGGTAGACACAAGGTTAACAAATGAATTACTTGAGAATAGTTTCATGGTGAATGAGTTTCCAGATGTGTTCCCAGTTGACTTACCTAGTTTGCCACCTTATAGGGAGATAGAATTCACAATTGAGTTAGTCCTAGGAACTGCACCGATATCCATACCACCTTATAGGATGGCTCCAACTGAGTTAAGAGAATTAAAGATCCAATTGCAGGAACTACTTAATAATGGATTCATCAAACCTTGTGTGCCACCACAGGGTGCTCCAGTATTATTTGTTAAAAAGAAAGATGAGATAATGAGGCTGTGTATTGATTATAGGCAGTTAAATCGGGTCGCTATGAAGAACAAGTATCCTTTACCAAGGATAGATGATTTGTTTGACCAGTTACAAGAAGCACTAGTGTTTCTAAAATTAACCTAACATCAGGATATTATCAGCTCAAAATTCCAAACTCAGATGTACCGAATAAGCTTTTCGAACTAGGTATGGACATTATGAATTTTTGATGATGCCATTTGGTTTAATTAATGCACCAATAATGTTTATGGCTCTTATGAACAAAGTGTTCCAAACTTACTTAGACAAATTTGTAATTGTGTTCATTGATGACATATTGGTATATTCAAGAAGCAAAGAGGAGCATGAACAACATTTAAGGATTGTGTTGTAAATTTTGAGAGAAAAATGGCTATTTACTAAATCAAACAAGTGCGAGTTCTATATTGACCATGTGGTATTTTTAGGACATATAGTTTCTGAAAAGGGCATAGAGGTAGATCCAAACAAAATTGAAGCAATAGTAAAATGGGAAACCCTAAAGAATATTGCAGAAGTCTAAAGTTTCTTAGGACTAACTAGGTATTATCGTCAATTTATTGAGGGATTTTCACTTATAACTGCTTCTTTGACTAAGTTACTTCAAAAAAAATATACCATTTCAGTGGTCAAAAACATGTTAAGAGAGTTTTGATGAATTAAAAGATAGATTGACATCAGCTCCAGTGTGAGCCATTCCTACTGGTAATAGAGGATTTTTAGTATATAGTGATGTCTCTCATCAAGGTTTGGGATGTGTTTTAATGCAGCATGGTAAGGTAATTGCATATGCATCTAGACAACTGAAACCTTATGAATTATTTTATCTAGTACATGACCTAGAACTTGTTGTCATTGTGTTTGCTTTGAGAATATGGAGACACTACTTGTATGGAGAAACTTTTCAGATATGTACAAATCACAAGAGCTTGAAGTATTTGATGAGCTAAAAAGAATTAAACATGAGACAGAGGTTGTGGTTAGAACTACTAAAGGATTATGATTGTATCATTGAGTATCACCCAAGGAAGGCAAATGTGGTTGTTCATGCTTTGAGTAGGAAATCAAGAAGCAGTGTAGCTCATTTATAAGTATTTCTATCGTCTTATTTAGTTCAATTACAAGCTATGAATATGAAACTAAATATATAAAAGAATGGGGTATTGATTGCTACTTTTCAAGTGAGAGCAATGTTGCATGATCGAATTAAAGAAGCACAGGGCCAGGATCCAAAGTTACATAGAATGATTAAAATGGTAAAACATGGGAGACATGGAGATTTTGATATTTGAAATGATTCCTTGATGTTGGGTTCTCGTATTTGTGTAGCTAACATTGATAACTTATAAAGAGAAATCCTAGAAGAAGCACATAATGTTCATATGCCATGCATCTAAGAATGATCAAGATGTCTAATACCCTACTATCTCATTTTTTATGCCCTAAAATAAAGAAAGATGTAATAGCCTATGTTTCAACATGTTTGACTTATCAGTAGATCAAAACGGAACATCAAGCACCAACTAGAAAATTAAAATCATTAACGATTTCAATATGGAAATGGGAAAGAATAACCATGGACTTGGTATATGGGTTATCGAGGACTTTGAAGAAAAATGATGTTATATGGGTGATCATTGATAGACTAACTAAGTCAGCTCACTTTTTGCCTATTTTATGGGGTAGTTCACTTAAGCACTTAGCCAAGAAATATGTGGATGAAATTATCAGATTACATGGCATTCTAGTGTCCATTGTATCAGATAGAGATCCAAGATTTACATCTCAATTTTGGGTCAGTTTGTAATAGGCATTGGGTACGAAGTTGAGTTTTAGTACTGCTTTTCATCCTCATACAGATGGGCAATCAGAAAGGATAATTAAGACACTTGAAGACATGTTTTGAGCTTGTGTGATAGAGTTCAAAGGTGCCTGGATGAATATATTGCCTTGATTGAATTTGCTTATAATAACCATTATCATAGCAGTATACAGATGGCACCATATGAAACACTATATGGAAGAAAATGTCAAAGTCCAATCTATTGAGATGAGTAAGGGATGTGTGTTTTAGAAGGGCCAAAACTAGTGCAAGACACTATAGACAATGTGAAGGAAATCAAGAGCAAACTTAAAGTAGCACGAGACAGGCAAAATAGCTATGCAATCCAATATATAAGAGAAATGGGATATGAGGTGGGAGACAAAGTGTTCCTTCGAGTTTCACCACGGAAACGAATAATTTGGTTTGGCAAGAAGGGGAAACTGAATCCTCGATACATAGGACCATATGAGATCTTAGAAAGAATCTATCCATTAGCTTATAGGCTAACACTACCACCAGAGATGGCTCAGATTCATGATGTATTCCATGTGAGTATGCTCAGGAAGTATCAGTCTGATTCTATATATATACTTAGGGATCCAGCGATAACAATTACAGATGATGTAAGTTACATTTAAGAACTAATGGAAACAATCGGTTATAAGACAAAATAGTTACGAAATTGAGAAATCCCTCTAGTTAAGGTGTTATGGAGAAACCACTCACAAGAAGAGCCTACATGGGAAACTGAAGAGAACATGAAACGACAATATCCACATTTGTTACAGCTATTGAATTTCGAGGACGAAATTCTTTATAAGAAGGGAAGAAATGCAACATCCCTATCCACATTCATTGGTGTTATCACATGAACATAATCATTGCATAAATGATATGAAATCCCACATGAACATGTGCATTGGATAAATAATCATTTAGACATGTGAATTATAGAAGCACGACAATGACACTTGCACCGTTGCATTTGGGACACTTGAACATATATGTAGTGTTTGTATAGTTGCATGACAAATTGTTTTAGGTTGTGTGCTTGTTATAACATCATAAATAATGGTGTTATAAAGTTTATTTTAAAGTATATGAAGCATCTAGGAATTAGTAGATGGATGGAAGTGCTTAAGGAGTGAAGAAGAGGGACTAAAAGAGGAAAGTGAACTTCCAACCAATAGAAATGCAACAC
>CATIWR010010813.1:0-34459 GCA_949677035.1 Omphalea diandra
AGGGACTCAAATTCAAAAATTTTATGAAAAACTTATGGTAACCAACTAGGCAAACTTTGTTGGAGAAACCATTTACAACCGCAAATTTGAGTAAAATTTAGAAAAGCAAATATAAAGTAAAAAATATATATATATAATGCAGAATAAAGAAAGAATAACACACAATGTTTTACGTGGCTCGGTTCCTTAATAAACCTATGTCCACAGTAAACTATCTCATAATAAATATAATTTTTTTACAAACAAAATTATAAACTCTCTCACAAGTGTAATTTTGAAAAGACAAAATTATAAACCCTCACACATTTGGAGAACTCTCATAGCTTTCACACAAGGCCTCTAACAGTTAGAATCTTCATATTTTCTCTGGATGGAATAGGTTCTCTTGAGTTTCTTCTAAAATGGCTACTTATAGCCATATCTTATTGGGATAAAATATAATCCCTTACATTTGTGAAGCCGCGAATCAGGAAAATTATTTTCCTTTACATGGCTAGCTATTTTAAACTTCGTAACCAGCAGAAGACTTTCTTTTTTTCTTTTATCAAAATTTAAGACCTCACCAGTAAGTGTAACTTAACATACTAAAACTTATGTGAAGGAAAATAATTTTTCTGATTCGTGGCTTAGTACATGTAAGGGGATTACATTTTAAACTAGCAAGATATGGCTATGAATAAATTGCTATTGAAGAAGAAGCTCAAGAGATCTCATCCCATTCAAAGAGAATGTGAGGATTAAATGGTGAGAGGCACCATGTGTTAGTTATGAGAGTTTTTCAAAGGATTTTTAATTTTGTTCATTCAAAATTACAATTGTGAGAGAACTTACAATTTTATTCATGCAAAAATTGTATTTATACTGAGATAGTGAATTACCCTGGACATACGTCTATTGAGAGACCTAACCATATAAAAAATCTTATATGTAGTTTTTTTTTTCTACGGATATTTAATTTCGTTGCTTTGTATGCGTGATTGTCCGAATTTTATCGTAAGTTGTGGATAGAAGTGGGGTATTTTTCCCCAACAAAACTCGGCCTAATTGACAACATAATTCTTTTCTTAGCAATAGTTGCAAAAACAATTATAGCCTGGAAGCAGTTATATGTAACTACTCAGAATTCTATCTTATAAATTCTAAACCAAACTTTGAATGCACATTAGGCAAAGATTTTTCTTCTTCCGGACAAATTAAAAGACTTATAGATTAAAGACATTACCTTACTACAAACGGGACAGGTTTGGCTTCTTTCCATCCACTCGTATATGCAACCAAGGTGGTAATGGTGCTTGCATTCGGTCACTATCCGTGGATTATCAAAACTGTACTCTGTCAACACAACAAAAATTCATATTCTTTAAGTCCACAATTAATTAAATAAATCATCAAGAAGCAAAATATTACATAACAAAAAAAAACTCATCCATTGAGGAACCACACCAAATTTAAATGACCCAATCAAGTTGTTTACCTTCCAAACATGTGGAGCAGACATCCTCATCACTTGTTGAAGCATAAGAATAGAAAAACTCAGCTTCTGCTTTTGAGGGTCTAACATGAGACCTTGAGGAATTAACTCCGTCATCACCATCAGTGACATTATCTTCAATTATACCAACTCTATCTCTTATTTGTTCTGTGTCTTTGTGCAATTGGGTCGCATCATTTGCACTTGGTATAGTCAAATTAGAACAACTGAGATTGGCATCAAGCCGCAATGGTTGAGGTCTAGGAGCTGTAGTAGTAGTGTCTGATCCAGCATTGGAATTCAGAGAAAGTGCCCCATTATTGGTTGCTGGCGGGACAAGATTGTTGAATAACGATGAATACTGTAGGTCATATTTGTGTTAGCAAGAATCGATTCAATAAAAACTTGTATGGAAAACAAAATCTTGTTAAGCCCTACAATGTTGAGGACTAATGCTAGGTTGATAAGGGAGGATAATGCTGTCATGTATACATGTTTTAGCTTGTTAGGAGTCCCAAAGTTGAATTAATAATGAAGGTAGCTACTAGATCGTCTCGCCCTACTCAGTCATCACATAAATTCTCAGATCCCTCACTCTCTACTCATTGCCACTAGCTATTCACTATTTAAATTCAATGATAAACTAACAATCAGAACACATGAAGAAAGAACTTACCCAAAGATTTATGTTATTTTTTCATTAAAAGGAATGTACCTTGGTGAATAAGTCATAGAAGAAGCAACTGAGGCGGATGCTTTGTTGTGCATTGAAAGAGGAGTTGGCATCATCCTCCACTGGATTCTCAATAGGAAAACAACAAAAAACAGCACCCATTATCTAGGTTCCGTTTAACTTCTCTTTAACCTTTAGGCTTCTGCAACCAAATAGTCAAGTGTATACTTACATTTACCTCAATAAACATGAAAAACCCATGAAGGAAAAGTAACATATTGGTCATTAAAACTTAAGAACACAGAACAAAGTTCAGCACAGAAACATAATAACGAGACTAATTACATATATATACACACAGACCTTAATAAAAACACAGGACAGCAAAAAAAGCAAGAAGACAGAGAACTTGCTACGCTAGGAATATATATATTATTAATGTTACTATGAACGCAGTATATGCTGGATCCGAGAATCGAAAGGAAACCCAGAGAGAAGAGGAAAACATAACCTCCCCAACACCGTAATCAAAGAAGATTCTAAAGAAAAGAATTTCATTATGCGTACAAGTCCTAGTCCGTGGTGCTTTTTCACTTTAGCCGACAATGCAACTTGTCTTGGTCATGGGTTGGGCTTGATGAACTAAGCCCAAGCATCGAGTAGTCCATAATATTTGCATTGTGTTCAAAAGCAAATTATATCATAAACCTTGTCTGCAGTGTGTTTTGTCTACAGTGCATTGGGATCTAGAGATCTAAAATATATGTGACAATAAATATAAACAAGTTTTCTTCTATACATTGCTGCTTTGTTTTTTTTTTAGCAAATATCCTTTTTTTTACTTTAAATATTACTACTTTGTTTTTTAATAAACTTTATTTTTTTTATTTTAAATATACATATTTATACTTTATACATCTCTTTTTGAATTATATTATTATTATTATTATTATTTTATATGTTTAGAAAAATAGACTTATTTTTATTTTTACAAAAATTTGATATAAACTGTATATTTATCAATTTTAATATTAAAAAATTGAAAATATCAAATATTTAATTATAAAAAATGAATATATAGTTTACAAAAAATGAACCTACAATTTATAAAAAAATGAACTTATAACGAATTTATAGTTTATATCAAATAAACCTACAATTTACAAAAAAATAAACTTACTATTTATTATAAAAATAAACTTATAAATTACAAAAAATGAACTTATAGTTACTGAAAATGAATCTACAGTTTCTACCAAAATGACCTACAATTTACAAAAACATAAACTTTTAGTTTACAAAAAATAAACTTATAGTTTACTGATAATAAATTTATAATTTATATCAAATGAACCTATAGTTTATAAAAAAAATGAACCTACACTTTATAGATAATAAATCAAAAGTTTATACTAAAATAAATCTAAAATTTATAAAAAAAAATGAATATGCAGTTTATAAAATATGAACCTATAGTTTATAAAAAATGAATTTATAATTTACTAATAATGAATCTACAATTTATACTAAATGAATCTATAGTTTACAAAAAATGAATCTACAATCCACAAAAAATGAATCTACAATCCATAAAAAATGAACCTACAATTTACAAAAAATGAATTTATAGTTTACAACAAATAAACATGTATATTTAAATTAGTCAACCTACATCATATAAGAAATGAACTATAAAAAAAACATAAAACTCATTTAATAATATTAAACATAAATTAATATAATATAATATTTAATATTATATTAATATAAAATTTAATAAAATAATGTAATAACATAAATTAACTAATATAATAATATAAATTATATATAATATTTCTATATAATTATATATAATAACATAAATTATATAATTATAATGATATAATATAATTAAAATAATATAAATAATTATATATTAATATAATTATATATAATATATAAAAATAATATATAAAACACATAAAAATCGTATTTACAAAAAAAGGAAAAAATGAAAAAAAGAAAAAAATGATAAAAAGTTGTTTGTGGAATATGGAAAGCTACTGTGCACATCCTTTTTGTTTTTTATTTTCACATATATCATTAACTTTTGATTCATATTGTTATATGAGAATATAACAACTCGTATATAAGATTGAATGAATGAAATAAGGCCTAGTAATTTTACTTGCTAGGTTTGTCCAATACATTTACTTTCTACCCTCTCTCTCTATTTTTTTTTCTTAAATGTCATCAATTTATTAATTAATTTAATGAAAGGCTTGATCAGGCATTTGGTTTAGAAAAAAATAATGTTTTCAAAATATAAAATTTAAAGTTACTTATGAAAAAAAAAACATTTTTTTTTGTAATTACCTTTACTTTCTTCCCCTCACAAACTGAAATTATAACTTATTAGCCATATTTTCTCATATTTATATTTTTATCAAGCAAAATTAATTTGTAAAATGTTCCTTGAAAGGTAAAAAAATAATAATAAGTAATCCACAAAAAATAATAATAATAAGTAATCCACATAGCAGCAATTATTGACTATAAATTGAAAATTCTGCTTGTTTCCCTTTAAGCTACATAAAGATTTATTTAAAAAGTTATCATTGAATTAAATTGAATAGGAATTATGAAAAGAAATTTTTATTCTCACAACCTTTTCTAAACAGGCTTAACGAGTGGTTGCTTGAACAATAAGTTTTCACAACATTTTTCTTTTTGATGGATTAAAAACTTAAATTTAAGTTTGCCTGTCAAACTTTTAGATTTGGCTTTTTTTTTTTTTTTTGAGGCATTAGATAAGGCTAATATAATTCAGCCTTATAACCAGTGGCCTATCTGATCTATAATAAACGGGTCAATTGAGCCATTGATTTTTAAAAATTTTAAAAAGAACCCCCAAAATTTCATAATCTGAATAATTTATTCCATCGCTTATTTACCATTGGCTTCATTAAAATATTTTAGAACTATGAAA
The DNA here is from genome assembly GCA_949677035.1 of Omphalea diandra. Taxonomy (NCBI): domain Eukaryota; kingdom Viridiplantae; phylum Streptophyta; class Magnoliopsida; order Malpighiales; family Euphorbiaceae; genus Omphalea; species Omphalea diandra. The sequence goes on from CATIWR010010813.1 coordinate 5,113, forward strand.
GCTTTTATCGGTATTTTTCAATTGAATTAATAGAACAGTGCAATTTATTTCATAATAAACACACTCATGTCAGTAATTATTGTTAACCATAATTTTATTTCAATATCTTTCAACGAATTTAATAATCTGAATATTTGAAAAAAGTTAAAATTTACCTTTTAATCTGCATCTTTATAACTTGAAATGCAAAGAAGCACAAAACCTTCATCAAGAAAAACATATATTCATAAAAAGATAACTCAATAATTCTCAAAATGGAAAATAAAATAATAAAAAACATATTAATACTAATAGATATGCATTAAAAAAAACATTAATTACAATTTGAATTTTAAATTTTAAAATCAACCAAATTTTAATTTATTTAAAAATAGAAAAAATAAAAGACAAAATTGAAAAAACTCTTGTCGACTGAAAAAAAAAAAAAGATAATAGCCCACAGGCATACACAAAGAGGGGGAAAAAATGTGAGAGAAAATAGAAACTGAAAAAGTTTATAAATGAAAAGTTGTTAAGCAAGTAAATAAGTAATAAACTGTTAGCTAGCTGTAGATTCCAAAGTTTCACCTAATCTTTCCGGTGAATCCAAAAGCAAAGAAAAAGTTTTTACCTAGTTAGTTCGATTCCCAAACAAACAATAATTCCTGATTTTTTTTTTTTTAACAAAAGAAGATAATTCCTGATAAATTTAGAATATATATATATACGTATGTATATATGAACTTATGAAGCATTGCAAATTCTTGGACAAGCCTAGGATTTGGAATCCAAGATAGAAAGTTTCTTGTAGCTAGTAATTAAGGCACAAAGCACAAAATAGAGTAATCAAACAAAGCATATGATAGGACCACAAAAGTCCATACTCACACGGAATTCTATCGTTAATTTTTCTCAGAATTTATACAGATTAAAAATAGGTAGTGAGCACTAGTGATGTGTTCGTTAAAACATGACAAATCAAACATTGATAACAACAGAAAGAAATTATATAGAAGCAGGTTCTGCAATTAATATTTAAGGCAGGTATGAAGTGACCTCTTAACCATCTAACATTTGCAAAGTTAGTGAAGGTTGGTATATCTTTTCTATCAAACATAATGCAACACTTTTGTCAATTTGGAAAAAGTCAGTCTCACTCTATATGTATATATAATTTTTTTTTCTTTTTTTTTTTTATGTATAAATCCACCTCTGAAAGCAATATTTTCTTTCAAAATATATGTCCTGAGGTTGACTTTTTCTAAAAGCAGCATCAAAGAGATTTATGGGTTCATAATGGATTTTTTTTCTTTTTTTAAATTTATGAAATAATTGAAAATCTATGGTGTGTCAACCACGTTTATTACACCACAGGAAATAAAAATTACCCAATAAATTAATTCCTATCTTGACTTATATTCATAATTCATTGCTCCCAGGATGTTGCCAGTGGTTAAATGAGGAAAGTTCTTATTTTATCCATAGGAAATAAAGTGATTCGCATATGATTTTTTAATTTAAAAGAAAATTCTAAAAGATGAGAAGTCAAAATAATTTAAAATTTTTAAATATTCACTCTAATTTAATTTGAACATAAATAATTTTATTTACATTATTAAAACATATAAATTTTAAAGATTAAATTATTTTAAAAAATTAAAGTTATAAATGTTTCAGCTTAAATTTAAAAACAACTTTAAAATAATTTGAATTTTTGTATATCTCTTGAATAGACAATTCACTCATAATTTTTAATAAGTGAGATGAATTCGCTTGAAAAATATAATTTAAAATTGTTTCGTTTTGAAATTGACTAGACATGATTCTGACTCATTTACCTTATCTGCCAATCATAAGGGAAAAGGGAAATATGTTGCAAGAATTGATTATCACCATAATCTTGCCTAACATAGTGCATAATCCTAAGATAATATCTTTGGAAGAGTTGATTATCACCATAATTTCTCCGAACAGAATGCATAGTCCTACCTATAATGGAGGGCGAAGGATACTCAATTTCTTTATCCAATATTTATGGCCCCCTCTTTCTAATGAGTATTCTTTGTCACTTTATTAATTATTTTGATGAGGATATAATGAGTCCAAGAGTACATAATTGAAGTGCCAACTGCATAATATATAAAAATTAATTGCCACTACTACTTCAATCGATTTCTCTCTCTCTCTATTATCAAATAATATCAAGGACAATTTTTGCATATTTTACTGATTTAATTTAGCTAATTCAGTAAAAAAAACATAGATAATTTATGTTGGCATTAGAGAATTCTCAAGCAAAAAAATTTCTTTAACTCAGATTAGAATCTTAATTTAGAAAGTGAATCAGATATCAGTGTTTACATAACCACAGTCCAAGAAATATTGAAATTATTTGCATCCACGTCTGGAAATGTTCTTTTCAAGAAAAACAGATTTTTGTAACGTAAATTTCAATTGGTTTCTTTGATCAAACAACTCTGGAGATTTAAAGCACGCATGAGTTAATCACTAATTAAACCGTAAGTTATATTATATAACTTCTTTTTTTCCCCGCGAAAGCTTCAAATGGACACTATCATTTATAAACTTCTGGAGTATACTTGAATGCCCAAACTCATTCCATACGAAACATCAATAATGCACTTGCGTCGGCCTTTCTCTATAGTTTTCACATTGATTAGTTTTAGTAGCAGATACAATAATATTTTGCTTTGTAACTAAAAGAAATTATTACCATATTTTTTGGCTTTTTCCCATATTTGAACACAGTCCTTTTTATCAATAATTAGTAATATGAGAGAGAGTCCATAATGTCAATACCTCCAACATTTAGCATTCAAATGTTATTGAGGAATTAGCCCAATGACAATTTGAATAATGGGATAATTAATTCAATAATATTATGATCTAGTCTTTATAAAGTACAAGAGAAGGGTATTGAATAATTGATATGAATGATACCAAGCATAAGGCAAAGAACAAAGAGAGTTGCTAAGAGATGTGGAAAGCACATTATAAGATTATGTAAGTTGATTAAATATACACAATATAAATGCAATTTCCTCCGAGGCTGCACTGTTGGTCTAAGAGTGATGGTCCTACTCCTTAATGATGAGCACGTTCCTCAATAGCCCCACAAAGTAGGGAAAAAAAAATTAAAAGAAACAAAGAACTTACATGATTAAACAACAAAAGAAACATAAAGATTAAATTGAAAAAGAAAGAAAGGCAGAGCATATGGATAACAGTAGTGGTCCATAGCCATAACCAAACATCTAGAAATTTAGTTCAGCAACAGGAAATTTCGTTAATTATTTCATTTTCTTCTTCTTCTTCTCATATAATAATTGGTGTCTCCCCAACACCCACCTCAAGAGATTAGCGATATGGGGAAGGCAGGCACAAGGTTACCAAGTTTCTGCCTCAACAGGATTAGGCCTCATGTTAGAGTTGTCCGTTCACCACCTATACAATCCAAGCAGCAACCTAATCTGAATATCAATTCTTCTTCTACTACTACAACTACTAAATTTGATCAACAAAAGACTACTGAAAATCCAGGCACTACTACTGCTGCTGCTACTATTGTTGGAGCACAAGAAAAGTCTAGTCCTGAAGGAGTGGTAAAAAACTTGATTGGTAGAAAAATTATGCTTGTGGTAGATTCAAGCATTGAAGCCAAGGGAGCTTTATTATGGGCACTTTCTCATACTGTTCAAAGCAATGATCTTCTGATTCTTCTTCAAGTAACCAAACCATCGAAACAAGGTTGGTTTTGTTGTATATTCTCTTAAGTTTTCATGCATATAAAAATATATGTGATAGTGTCGATTAATTATTCAGTGGGAAAATACATATGCTTGATGCAGCAGCCACAAGTGAAGAGTCTAGCAAGGACAGGGCTCCAGTAAGGGCTAATGAACTCGTAAATTCCTTAAAGAATATGTCCCAATCGAGGAGACCAGAGGTTGGTAAATTCCTTAGTTCAAGGACTATTTAGTGTGAATGTCGACCATTAGCAATTAATAGTTAGTGATTGATAGTTAATAATTAATAACTTAAAATGTTAATAATTTTTAGTTCACTTGTCAATTTTGATAATAGTTTAAGTTTATTTGAGTCCATTTTAATTAATTGCTATATTTGTACTGGAGATAAATAATTAGATTTTCTTTTTATTATTATAATTAACTACAATGCAGATACAAATAGAGGTTGCAGTGGTGGAGGGAAAGGAGAAAGGGCCATTAATAGTGGAAGAAGCTAAAAAACAAGGGGCAGCACTTCTGGTACTAGGGCAGAAGAAGAGATCAATGACATGGAGATTGATCATGATGTGGGCAAGCAATCGAGTCACAGCAAGTGGTGTAGTAGAGTACTGCATTCAAAATGCTGACTGCATGGCTATTGCAGTAAGAAGAAAAAGCAAAAAACATGGAGGGTATTTGATCACTACCAAGCGTCATAAAGATTTCTGGCTCTTAGCTTAATTCAACAGAAATTCGATTAATTAATTAATTCATGTCTAGTGATCACTCCCCCTTTTCCTTTTTTTTTTTTTTCTCTCTTTGTTTGTTTGATTTTTTAAAAATTTTTCTGGGTTTTGAGGGTATGTGATTGCTTTGTTTAATTTGTAACATTGCTTTGTAAATGGTAAAGTTTACTGAGAAATGAAAAGGGTATCGGGTCGCGAATTAAAAAAAGTAACAGTCATAATTTAAGGCATTTGCCATGGAAGGGACAATGGGGTCCCTTGACTCCTTTGGGTCTCTTCCGTATGGCACAGTGGCTCAGTGATGCACATGGTTCTTCCAACTTTTGTCGATCACATAACCCCCGTGCTTTGCTAGTTTTCGACTTGGTGACGGTGCGGTGCACTTTTTGTTCGTAGGATAAAAATATTCTCCAGCCAATTTACGATAGATTAATTTGATAAAATAAATAAACTAGTCCAAATTATGAAATATTAAATTTGCATTCTGGAAGTCTTGAGTATGAATGTCAATGAAACATATTACCAACCATAAAGTTTGAGATTCCTATGAAAAATTTTGATTTGAAATTCTGCTATTGAGACGAGCTTGTAAAGGGAGAACGAAAGAATCTTTAGTTTGAATTCTTTAGACTGAGATTTCCTTGGCATCAAATTTCCAGAGTTAATGCAACTGGATAAAAATATAACCCATAGTTAAGGTTAATTCAATTGGATAATAATCTAACCCCATAGTTAATAATGTAATTGCTAAAGAACAAGTATTTTAAATTCCTCAGGCTACAGGGTCACTAGTAGCCTGGTCTGGTAGTGCAGAGTTGACAGCATGCAGTTATTTTGGGCCCGAAACGAATGCATTTTCTAGTAAAAAGGTTGGAGCCCAGGTGGAGATTAATTAGCCTGTAATTATTTAGGCCCTACAGAAGATAATTCATTTCCTGTCTCTGACTTGGCCTTTCTATTGCTTGAATTTTAGTGCAAAAAGACAGATCTCATTGCGTCAACTAGTCGCGCGTCGCGCGGTTTAAAACTTATTTTTAAATAATTTTTATTTAAATTATTTTATATTTTTATTATTTAATTTAAATAATTAATTATTTTTTATTTCTTTGAAAATATTTTTCTTTCATTATATATATTTTATTTCTTTTATATATTTTCTTTTTAATTAGTTATTTTATAGATTTTAATTAATTAATATAATACAATAATAATAGTATATAGTCACTTTTTTATTGAAATATTAATTTTAAAAAATACTACACGTTCATCATAAATAATTTTTATGATGAACTTGATAAATGATAAACACTTATCATATATCAATCAATCAAAATATTTAGTTCAATTGCTAAGTATTTATATTTTTCTCAATCAATGAAATTTATCTTATTGTTTTTAATCAATTTTATTAAAGTTTTTCATATTAACATATATCTTAGAAAATTTTCATTAATTTAAAAAATTTACTTTCTATCTCTCTCTCTCTCTCTCTCTCTCTCTCTCTCTCTCTCTCTCTCTCTCTCTCTATATATATATATATATATATATATATATATATATATATATATAATTATTTTTTTAATTTTAATATATATATCTTAGAAATTTTTCATTAATTTAAAAAATTTACTTTCTATCTCTATTATATATATATATATAATTATTTTTTAATTTTAATATATATACAAACTAATTATCTGACTCAATAATAATATTTGTTAATTGAAGTTATTTTAAACTATAAAACAACTATATGTTTTTATAATGTGGGATTTACTACTACGATTTAATTAAAGTTTTAAATTGAAAAATACACAATCATTGATAAACTCTATGAATTTGGTTAGGAAGAGCAATACAAATATTGGAGTGAGTTGCCAAACTTTTTTATCATCATAAAATGCATCTTTCAAAATTAAATAGAGAAATATTAAAGAATGGAGAAATAATTGATGATTATATATGAAGGTTCATGAATAATTATGAAATCTATAAATGCTAATCCAAACTTTAATAGATGGTTGAGTTTCTTATCTTTTTTTTTTTTTTAAGTTAAATCTAATTTTACAAGTATAACAATAATTTGATACATCACTATAAATACAACTAAATTCAAGGTCAATGTATTGCTTTATATATGTATATATATATAAGATGTACAGCAGTTAATAAAGTAGGTAGGTTGTTGAGAAGTCTGCTTCATGGATTCTTGACCCATTTATTGTTATTGTTTACAATCCAATGAGCTAGCAAAAGCAATGGCCAATATGTAGCTCTCTTTACATTCCTCTGAATTTTCCAATCCTAACTCCATTTTCATCTAAATCTTATGCAATTGGATTAGGTAAACTAGAGGAAAAAAAATAAAGAGAGAAAATAAAATTTATTTTTCATCATTTTTCTCTCTTCATGTTGAATAAAAAAGAAAAGAGAAAAAATAAGTGAAAATATTGTTTTTATTATTTACACCAATTTGATAAAAAGCCTCCATATATGTAGTGGAATTAAAATTCAAGGTACAACGATTCCTACTACGAGAGTTGAACGCATCTCAGAGGGCTTCATTAAGCCACAACACCTCTTAGAAGAAGAAAAACATCCTTTTTATTTGGCAGCATCGGATCCTGTTCTGCTCTCTTTCAACTACATGCAAAATGGCGTTCTTTTTGCCAGACCACTACCATCAGAAGATTCAACTATCGTGGATTTTTTGGGTAGGCTCAAGCACTACCTCACTCCTGTCCTTTTCAACACCAAGATTTTTTAGGCAGGTGTTTGATCCTTATCGTGCGAGTATAGGAAGCTCACCAAGATTTTAACTGTTAAGGAAATGAATTTGGACTTGGGAAAGCTGTGGCTCTAGGACAAGATTAGTGGAAAGTGTCGGCTATGGAGGTGTGCCTTAGTCCTGGTTCAATGGGCGCACTTGAATCTGATGAGGAATTCATGAACGCTCTCTTAATTTATAGACTTCGCATGCAGGTATTTGCTAATAATTGCGACCAAGTAATTGTTACTATAATGGATATCAAGAGAAATTATTAGTTACTGCCATGCCATTCGTGAACAAATTTAATAAAAACACTCTACACTTATGTCATCTAAAGTAACTAGGTTAAATTTTCAAAACATTAATAAAAAGTCGGCTCTTTCTAGTGTACAGAATATGTTAAATATTGTACTCATACTGAATTAATATAGTAATAATAAATGTCACCTAAACTAAACATATTGCTAACTGCAACTTGAAAACTAACGTTCATCAAGAACTTATTTTCTTGAAGTTTTCTCAACATTTTTTTAAAAAAATATTATCTTTAAAAGCAATCATATTCTAATTTTCTAATCTTACAATTTATTTTAAGATAATTAACTAAATAAATATAAAGTATTTAAAATTTTATTTCAATTAATAAAAATATTTAATTATTTGAAATGGGAAAATAACAATTACTGCATATTCAAAATTAGTAAAATATAATTATATTAATAAAATAGGTATATCACTACTTGTCCAATAAGATGTTTTTATGTTTTATATTGTATTTAATAAATTTATCTTTATTTTTTATATAAATAAAGATATAAAGGAAATAATAATAATAATAATAATATACGTAAAATGAAATATAAAATGTTATACATTAATCTAAGAAATTATGTTCATATAAGTAGTAATAATTTTATTTTCAATCTTTAATTATTTAACTATATTGGATAATAATTTAAAATTTATTTGAACATCAATATATAATGATAGGTTTTACAAAATTTAATATAAATACAAAAAATTATTATATAACTACATTTGTTATAAATGTTCCTATGTTATATTATTGATACTTAGGAAAATATCAAAAATTTGAAAAAAAATTGTTATAATAAGTTCTTTTATAAATAACTTAAAAAAATTTCTTCACTTTATAAGAAAAGTTAAATATATAGGTTTTTTCAGTAAAATTGTTACTTGAAGTGTTAGTAACTTAATGAAGAAATATTTTAATTTAGAAATAAAATGATAATTTTATAAATTTTCTATAACGTAACATAATGTTTTAGTAATTTAATAAAAATATTTTTCAATTCATGAAAAAAAATAAAACTTTATAATTTTTTTCATAAAACAATAGTTTACTTAACAGAAAAGTTATTTTATATTAAAAAATAATTTTATTATTTTGTTTATAAATTAGTCATGTAATGCAAATTCTTTATAACTTAATAGAAAATTTTGCTTCATTTAACAAAAAAAAATAAAAAATTAACAGCTCTTTCATAAATTAGTTATTCAATATATAGTGTGTATTTAATAAAAAAGATCATTGCACATCATGAAAAAAATAAAAAGTTTATTATTTTTCTGTAAAGTATATCTAAGATAATGTGCAAGTAACTTAACAAAAAAAAAAATCTTTCACTTTACAAAATAAATAAAAATTTTATAATTTTTTTAGTTAAAAATAATTATTTTATATTACACAGAAAGATAATTTATCCCTTTTTCATAAATAGATTACATAACGTAAATTATTTATAATTTAACAAAAAAATTACTTCACTTCACAAAAAAAACTTTAATAGTTTTCTCATAAAAATAGTTACTTAATAAAAAATATGTATCACTTAATGAAAAAATCATTTTACTTCACAAGAAAATGATGATGATGATGATGATGATGATGATGATGATGATGATGATGATAATAATAATAATAATAATAATAATAATAATAATAATAATAATAATAATAATATTATTATTATTATTATTATTATTATTATTATTATTATTATTATTATTATTATTATTATTATTATTATTATGTAAACTATACTTAACATAATAATATATGAGTAACCTACTAGAATTTTTTTTACTTTGCAAAATAAAGAAAAATTTTATAGTTTTTCTTATAAAGTGGTTAGTTAATATAATTATAGTTTACTTAATGAAAACATTATTTTATATTACAAAAAAGATAATTTTATCATTTTTCATAGAATAGTTACTTAATGTAAATTTTTATAATTTAATGCAAAAATTTACTTCACTTTGCAAAAAAACTTTAAAATTTTTTTTAAAATAGTTGCTTCATATAAAGTACGTATAACATAATGGAAAAAATCATTTAACTTCACAAGAAAATGATAAGTTTTTTTTGTAAAATATACTTAACATAATGTGTGAGTAACTTTAAAAAATATTTTATATTATATAAAGTGTGTATTGCATAATAGGAAAAACCATTTCACTTAACAAGAAAATGATAATTTTTTTTTTTGTAAAATATACTTAATTTAATGTGCAAATAACTTTAAAAAATATTTTATATTATAAAAAGATGATTTTATTATTGTTCATAAATTAGTTACTTAATGCAAATTATTTATAATATAGTAGTAAAAATTATTTCACTTCACCAAAAAAAACTTTAAAGATTTCTTTGATATAGTAGTTAACATAGTGTGTATAATTTAACCGAAAAATTATTTTTTCACATGAAAATTATAAATTTATTATTTTTTCTGCAAAGTATACTTAACATAATCTGTGAGTAACTTAAGAAAAAAGAAAAATTTATTAAATTTTTCTATAAAATATGTACTTAATATAAATTTCATATACGTTAATAGAAAAAATCATTTTACTTTGCAAAAAATAATAATTTTATCATTTTTTTATATAGTGTTTACTTTTTGTAAATTATTTGAAACATAATAGAAGAATTACCTTAATTCACAAAAAAACTAAAAATCTTAATTTTTTCATGAATAGTTACTTAACATAAAGCACATATAAGTGAATAAAAAATTATTTCACTTTAAAATAATAATTCATCATTTTTGCAAATTAATTAATTAATTAATTTAATGTGTGAGTAACTTAACAATTTTTTTTATTTATAGAAAAATAAAAACTTTATAATTATTTTTAATAGATTAGTTACATAACATAAAATATAAGTAATCACTTCTAAAAAAATGAATATTTTTTTAGTTTTTACCATAAAGTAGTTATTTAACATAAAGTGTGTGTAATTTAACAAAAAAATTATTTTGCTTCATAAAAAGTTATTTGCCAAATAATACGTGTAACTTACCATAAAGTGAATATATTACTTGCTAAATAAGTTAATTTATAGATTATAAATTATAACTTAAAATATAATAGTTGATTTATCATTTGTTTCTATTATAATTATCTAATTTATTATTTTTTACTTGATTCCATATTAAGCTATATAATTTACAACATTATTAGATTTGTGACATTGTAGTTAATTTATATCTCTTTTTGATAAATAAAATTTTATTTATTTATAATACAAAGAAACTTTGGATTAATAGATTAATGGCTGTAGAAATTGATGATTACTTATTAAAATTATATTTTCAATATAGATTAGTAGATTATAATAACTCACTTTAAAGTGATAATTATGGTTAGTTAACCAAACCATGAGTATCTTTCTACTAAGATATTTTAATAAATTATTATATTTTTATAAAAAAAATCTATTCATTAATAACACTAAGGGGATATAAATTACTAAATTAATGTTTATTCTAAATAAAAGCTACTTGATAACTATTAGAATTACATGTTTTATATCATATATTATATTTTAAGATATTATATTGCTTTATAAGTATTTTGAAATACGTTTTACAAGTCACAAGTTACAACTAAAAAGATTATAGTTACTTACAGTTCTCTTATATTATAGATACATAACCGACTAATGGTGATCTGAGTTTAAAAACTATTTTGACTGATATAAACCACATTAATTATAAAACTATTAATTTAGGTACTAAATTGGAGTAACGATCATAATACAATTAATTCTATAATTACATATGACTGTAATAGTAAATTTTTTAAGTAAAAATTAGAATAAATACCTTAATTAGTTCAGTTCTTAAGCATTTTACTCATATCATGTTACTTGTTAAATAGTTTGAATTATATTTTTTTTAAAAAAATCATCAACGACAATATATATTTGTAAAATAAGAGTTATAGGAAGTGATGGTTACTTGTTAAATATTAAAGTTACATTTGATGTATCATAAACTACATTATATGTTATATGTTACTTATTAATTAGTGTAAATTAAAACCATTAATGTAATTTATAAGTTACTAACTATATATTACATTTTATAATTTAAAAATCAATAGTTACGACTTACATATAGTATATATAATATTTTTTTTTAGTTATTATTAATTCTAATGGTTGATATTAAAAAATCATTGTCATGTAGCTATTATTAAATTAAACATATAATATATAATATTAATTGATGTATAATCTATTAAGATTTTAATTCTGAAAATTATAAAAAATAACTTAATACAAAAATAATATGTTAAATTATATTTTAAATGTTAATGGATACTTTTATATGTATCAAGTTATATTTAGTGATGTTTTAAATTAATCAAATAGTATTTATTAAAAAAATCTAACTGTAAATTATATTCTATAAATTTTGGATTACGATATTAAATGATTTACAATATATTAAGATTTTAATTATGAAAATTAAAAGAATAATTTAATGTAAAAATAATATATTAAGTTATATTTCAAATGTCAATGGTTATATTTTACACGCATTAATATATTTTACATGCACTAAATTAAATTAGATTTAGTGATATTTCAAAACAATTAAATAGTATTTGTTACAAAAATCTTGTTGTGAGTTACGCTTTATAAATCTTAGATTACAATATAATTAATAATAATTATAATTTGGTATGAATATCGAATTATTACTATTCGACTCTATAGTTTTACCCTATATTTCAAAATATCAGTGGTTATATCTTATATACAAAAAGTTATATTGACAATTTTTCAAATTAATTGAATGATATTTATTATAAAAATTTAGTGATGAATTACATTTTATATATGTTTGGTTACAATATTAAATGATATGTAATATATAAAATTTTGATTATGAAATCAATTATAAGAATGACTTAATTTAAAAATAATGTATTAAATATTTCAAATATCAATAGTTTCAATTTTATATGCATTAAATTACATTTAGTGATATTTCAAATTAATCAAATAGTATTTATTACAAGAATATAATTATGAGTTACTTTTTTTTAGATTTTGGGTTACGAAATAATTAATACTAGTTACAATTTAGTATGAATCAAATAGCATTTGTTATAAAAATCTAATTATAAGGTATGTTTTATAAATTTTAGGTTTCGAAATAATTAATATTAGTTACAATTCAAAATGAATCAAATATATTGGTTACAAGAATCAAAATTTAGTTGGTTTTGTAAATATTAGGTTGTGACATCATTAACAATAGTTACAATTTGGTATCAATACCAAATTATTACTATGTGGCGTCATAATTTTACCCTAAAAAGTCATTTTGACAAAATATTTAGGCCAAATATTTTGTATCGAAATGAATATTCTGTTTAAATAAAACTAAACTAAATTGATAAAATAGAAAATTAAAATTTTTAAAATAAAAATCGAACTAGATCGAGTAAATTTATGAACTAAATCATATTGAATAGATTTGGTTCAATTTAATTATGATTCATTTTGGTTTAAATCAATTTTTTAAAAATAATTTATAAAATTTTAATATAAATAATACTTTTATATTATATTTTAAAATATTTTTACTATAAATAACATATTTTTAATTTATTTTATATATTTTAATATAAATAATAAATTTATATAAAATTAATTATCTTAATTTTATGTAATATAGGTTCAATTTATTCTAATTTAATTTTAAATAAGTTCAGTGTTGTTCTATTCAATCAACATTTTTTTATCTAAAATTTGAATTAGACCAAATTAATTAAATTTTTTTAAAAAAAATTAAGCTAAATCAAAATTATATATAAATCAAACTAATTAGTTTTTCGGTTTTCATCGATTATGGTCCATCACTAATTTTGTATTGACTTTTTGGATGCTGTTTCATATAGTTGTATGTGAATTTTACAACAAACTAAAACATAGGGACAAAAAAATGTTAAAGTTTCTTAATAATTTGTTTCTAGACATATTAAAAATATAGGAATCTGAAAATTGACGCATTAGATTCTCTATTTGTGCAAGAAAAATGCATACAAGTAATAATTGTTTTAATTCAAAATTATTTAATAGATCATTACCATTTATTGCTTGTTGAAATCAAGTTGACGATCACAGTTAGGGTGGTTAGAACACGGTTCAAATTGAAAAAATTGACTAAACTGAATTATTTCCTTATTTTTTAGTTTGATTTAAATATAAATTTTGTGTCATTTACGTTTTTTCTTTAAAAAGATTCAATGAATTCAATTCAATTTGATTTTACTAAATTTTTTATTTATTTGAATCAAATTGAATTTATTTAAAATGAAATTAGAATAGATTAAATTTATGTTAAATTAAATTAAAATGGATCAAATCTATTTGAAATTCATTATATTCATTAAAGATATTATTTGTATTAAAATATATTCTAGGAACTATGATTTATATTAAAAATATTTTTAAATTATTTTTTAAAAAATCAACTTAAATTAAATCAAATTAAATTAATTTATTTCAGTCTGATTTGTAAATTCATTTAAATTAATTCTATTTATATTTTAAAAAGTTAATTTTTAAATTTATTTAATTCGATTAATTCGATTAATTTAAATCAAATGTCCCGTCCTAATCACGATACCAGTCAAATAAAACAGCTTGATATTGACACAATAACAATAGTTTGAATTTAAATTAATAGATTAATATTTCATTAACTAATAAATTTCTTAATAAAATTAAAATAACAATGTTGTAGCAAAATCTTAACAATTTATTTTAAATTCACAGGAGAAATTTACATAAATGACAGAGATGATTGAATTGTGGTCAGGAACGTTTCCTTCTAATGTGGGCGGAAGAAAATGACATGATTGAGATGGTATCTGTCGGTCACAATATGGACTATTTTTCATATAGGAATATGAATTTAATAAGATTTTTGAATCAGAGGTTATCGTATGTGCAACAATAAAAAATAAAAAGAATCCATGCAGTTCTACGCTTCACATTTCACAAATAATTTTTTATTTTTTATTTTTTTATTTCTTTTTTATAAATAAAATTTTTATGTATTTTTATATATTATATATAATTATATTAATATAATATATAATTATACTAATATATTTTATATTATTTAATTATATTATATCAATATAATTATATAATTTGTTATTATATATAATTATATAGAAATATTATATATAATTTCTACTATTATATTAATTAATTTATATTATTATATTAAATTATACTAATTTTATATTAATATAATTTTATTTAAATATAATATTAAATATAATATTATTTTAATTTACATTTAATTTTATTAATATTATTAAATAGATTTTATGTTTTTTTATGATTTATTTCTTACATGATGTAAATTGATTAATTTAAATATATAAGTTCATTTGTTATAAATTGTAAATTATAAATTTATTTTTTTATAATTTATAAATTCATTTGGTATAAATAATATATTTATTTTTAATAAACTGTAGGTTAATTTTTTATAAATGACAGTTTTATTTAAATATAAACTTTAATTTAGTAAACTGTATAGGTTTTTTTTTTTATTTATTTATAAACTGTAATTCAATTTTATAAGTTAAAAATGTGGTCTTTCTTTTCTCTCTGAAAAGGTTTTTCTCGTCCCACTGACAAGCTTAATTGGTTCTAGTTTCTACGTCTCTTTATGCTCTTTCATGGCCAACGCTAGTAACAACGTGTATGAAATCCAAGATCAGTATGCCAGGATCACTCTCGACGATGAGGATGGGAATGGTATTGAGGTTGGTGAGTCTGACAATGAAGAAGAGGGGTCCTTTGTGGATTTACGTTGGGCTATTGTCGGAAGGTTTCTTACTGATAAAAGCATTGACTTTTTTAGCATGAAGAGTGTCCTGGCTTCTGTCTGGAGACCCGTCCGGGGGATAATAGTTAAAGAGCTAAAATCCAATTTGTTCTTGTTCCAATTCTCTCATGAACGATATGTGCAACGTGTTCTCAAATCGGGCCCGTGGTCGTTTGAAAATCACCCATTATTGTGCAAACGATTGGGAATGGGTGAACAACCCACAAAGTTCCTTTATTCACCATTGAGTTTTGGGTACAAGTTTATGATTTGCCTGGTGGTTTCGTGTTTGAGAAAGTACCAAAACAGGTTGGTAATTATATTGGTGAATTTATTGAGAATGAGCCAAACAATTTCAGAGGTTTTTGGAAGAGCTATATGTGTATCCGTGTTGCTTTAGATGTGCGCAAACCTCTTCAACGAAAGATGAAGATAAAAAGGAAAGGTGGGGATTGGGTGTGGATCACCTTCAAATATGAATGGCTTAATACCTTTTGTTTTTACTGTGGTATCCTTAACCACTCGGAGAGCTTCTGTGAAAAACTTTATGCTTCTTCAAATGTGCCTACTGAATTTGCTTATGGTTCATGGCTTCGTACCCCTATGAGGAGATCCTCTAATAGGGTAGTGCAAAGTGGCTGCTAGAGGGGGGCGGAAAGTGACCCTTCCGGTGGTGACAATGGTGGTGAGGATTGTGTTATAATAGATATGGAAAGTCTTGATATGGGGGAGAAAAACATGTAACTTCTTGTTCATGGGCGTGAGGTGGGGAATGATTTATTCTTGTGGTCATGAACTTCTTGTTCATAGCGCGAATAATGGGATTATAATAGCGGATGCCAAAAGAAGGCGTAAGGAAGCTGATATCGAATCTGGGCCTGAGGTGGTTGGATCGGGCGTTTTGGACTATTGTGAGGATGGGCTTGCTAGTTGTTTAGATGGTTCAAAAAACTTGATTTGGCTGGTTATGCTACGCAGGCCCGTTAGGCCCAATGAGTACATTAAGTTAGAACTGCAGTGGGATAGGCTACCCATGGTCAGTTCAGGAACTATTGGATCTTGTGTCCAAAAAGAAGCCGTGTTTTATTTTTTGATGGAAGGTAAGGTGGGGAGGCCCAGATTGAAAAGATAAGAACTAAGATGGGCTTTGAAGGCCTTTTTGTTGTTGATAGGGTAGGCTTGAGTGGTGGTCTGGCCTTATTTTGGGAAGGACAGGGTATGGCCAGTCCCGTGGGTTAAATGTTTCTATTTCCATTCCTGGGATGCCTAATTGGCGTTTAACTTGTTACTACGGGTTCCCTGCAACATCGCCAAGACTCCTAGAATTTATTGAAAGAATTGAAGGTTCAATCTGCCAAGCTGTGATGCATTAATGGGGCTATTTCAAACGATCTGTTATGTCAAAGTGAGAAACGTGGTCGTGTCCCAGATCATCTCATCTGGGGCTTTAATGGGGCTATTTCAAACTGTGGACTCCATGTTTTGGGAATGATGGGTTATGCTTTCACTTCGGAAAGGAGTTGAGGTTTCGAGTTATGGGTGGAAGAGCATTTGGATCGAGCTTTGGCTGATGTTAGGTGGTGTTTGATGTTTGTTAATGCTAAGGTTTTTAATTTAGACACCTATTTGTCTGATCATACAGCTCTTTTTTAGATTTTTTTTAGCAGCAACAATTCATAAGAAAGAAAAGTGTTTTCATTTTGAAAACGCTTGGTTAAGGGATGCGGACTGCGGTAGGATTGTGAAGGATAGTTGGAATCGGTCGGGGGATTTGGATGTTCAAAATAAGATTAAGATTTGCGTTCAGACTTTACAACAGTGGGTCAGTGAGGTTTGTAGGAAATTCAGTAAGGACATCTTGGAGTGCAAACAGAGGTTAAAAGTCCTTAAGCCTCTTAGAGATGCATCCTCCTTATCTGATAACAATGCTATTCATAAGAAGCTTCAAAGCTTGTTAGATCAACAAGAAGCCTTTTGGCGACAACGGGCAAAATAGCACTGGCTTCAACAGGGGGATTCTAACACCAAGTTCTTTCACCAGTTCGCTTCCTCAAGAAAGAAGAAGAATTAATTTTCTCAGCTTAAAGATAATAATGGGAACTGGATAGACTGGTATTCTGGCCTCCCTCCAAGATCTTATTTTTTATTATTTTGATGATCTGTTTAGTTCTAGAGGTAGTTTGGGTGATCCGATTTTCAGCTGGGTGAGTTGCAAGGTCACGACAGAGCAGAATTCTGAGTTGATCCACCCCTTTGATCCTTGTGAGGTTAAAGCTGCGCTCTTCTCTATGTTCCCCGATAAATCGTCGAGTCTTGACGGCATGAATCCCGGGTTCTTTCAGCACTATTAGGAGACGGTGGGTGCTGATGTATCTCAATTTTTTTTATCCTGTCTGAACGAGGTTCGTATGCCTGAAGGGTTGAACTCTACCTCGATTGTTCTGATCCCAAAGAAGAAATCTGGAAAGCATCGCTGATTTTCGTCCCATTGCTTTATGCAATGTTGTGTACAAAATTATGGCAAAGATGATGGTTAACAGGATGAAAGGAGTTCTCCAAGGAGTAATTTCAGAATCACAGAGTGCGTTTATTCGCAATCGACTGATTACTGACAACGTATTGGTGGCGTACGAGGTTGGCACTATCTTAAACGAGAACGTTTTGGTAAGGAAGGGCAGGCAGTTTTGAAGTTGGACATGTCTAGAGCCTATGATCGGATTGAATGGGACTTTCTAGAAGGCATATTACTTAGGCTGGGTTTTGATGCAAGGTGGGTGAATCTAATAATGTTGTGCATTTCTACAATTAAGTACACGGTTGTTCAGAATGACAAATTGGGCTTATTAACTCCTAAGTGAGGTCTTTGTTAAGGTGATCCTTTGTCACCCTACCTTTTCATCATTTGTGTTGAAGGACTTTCTGTTTTATTAAGTGATTTAGCAGCTAGAGGTAGTTTACATGGGGTCAGAGTCGCAAGAGGTACACTAGCCGTTTCTCATTTGTTCTTCGCAGATGACTGCTTGTTCTTCTTCAAGGCTAATATGGCTGGGGCGAATTGTATTAAACATTGTTTAGCAATTTATGAATCGAATTTAGGTCAAAAGATAAATTACCAGAAATCTAACATTTTGTTCAATCATAATACCAATGTTGAGTACCGTCAGGTGATCTGTGAGACTTTGAATGAAAACCCAACGTAAGATCATGGCGGGTATCTTGGGCTACCCTCTCTCATAGGTGGGCAGAAGAAATCAGTGTTTGTGTTTATAGAACAAAAGTTTAAGCAGAGATTGGGTGGTTGGAAGAAACAGTCCCTTTCGCGAGCTGGGAAGGAGATTTTATTGAAGAGTGTCGTTCAGGCTATACCAACCTACGCTATGAGTGTTTTCCATTTTCCTATGGGTTTGTGTTCTAATTTAGAAAAACTTACTGGTGGGGTAATGGTGGTAGTGGTCGTACTGGTGTTCGCTGGATGAGTTGGGACAAACTATGCATTCATAAGAGCAAAGATGGGTTGGGTTTTAAACGTTTACATGAGTTTAATCTTGCTCCTTGTGTAAACATGGTTGGCGTTCGAAACTTTACCCCAATTCGTTAGTAGCACGAGTTTTAAAAGCGAAATACTTTCCCAAGTGTTCTTTTCTTGAAGCAAAATTCGTGGCGAATTCGAGTTATGTTTGGAGAGGCATTTTAGCCAGTCAAGCTACCTTCAAGGAGGGGGTTATTCATCGTGTGGGTTCTGGTACTGATATAAACATTTGGGGTTCTCCATGGCTTCCTGATGTTGTTAACACTTTGTTGAAACGGAGGTAGCTCCTGGCTTGAATGATGCTTCTGTTTCTGCTTTGATGCGGACAAATCGAAAACAATGGGACGAATATCTTATTGAAGACATTCGATCCTTGAGATGCTGCCTTGATTTTAAGTATTCCCCTAAGTCATCATTTTCAAGAGGACCGGTTGATTTGGAAGCATGATCGTAAAGGATTGTACACTGTGAAAGGGGATTTCGCCTTTTTATAGAAAATTTGCCCACAACAGCAGTCCAGCAGCGTCACTTGGACTGGAGAAAGATTTGGGAATGAGTATCCCAGCAAAAGTGCGCAATTTCATCTAGCGTTGCTACTATGAATTCTTACCTACATGGTCGTGTTTGAGGAAAAATGGTATGAAGGTGGTGGATGTGTGTAATTTCTGTAATGGTTCAACTGAAGAGACACTTGAATCTTTGTTCATTGTCCATTGGTGAAGCAGGTCTAGAGTGGTTCTACAAGTGGTGTCGTCAGTGCTGATTTGGATTGTTTTGCAGCTTGGTGGTTTGAGTTTTGTAATTCGCAGCATTCGGAGGCTGTAGATGAAGCTGCAATGATCTCGTGGTCTATTTGGCAGGCTCGCAATGATTTGATCTGGAAGGACAAGGTCAAGAACCCTTAAGAGATTTTACTACTTGCTTCTACACTCATGTCTCAATGGAAATTAGCTAGAAGTCATAGAAGGAGGTCAATTGAAGGTGTTGGCAACAAAACTGGGACTAGATGGTTTAAGCCTCCTTCGGGTTTTCTCAAATGCAATTTTGATGCGGCTTTGTTCCCAAATCATAAAAAAGTTGGTTTTGGAATTATTTTACGGGATGAAATCGGTCGATTTATTGCAGCTAACTAAACATGGCAATTTGAAGTGCCCGATGGACCCAACTTTAGCTGAAGGGTTGTCATGCCGTGAAGCATTTTCGGAGTTGAAGGAGAAGAATTTGAATAGAGTGGTTGTGGAAACTGACTTTTTGGAGATTCAATAGGCAATTACGAAACCTACTCCCAATCTTTCTTTTTGTGGTCTGGTGGTCCAAGACCCTGTTAATCTTGTTAAAGGTATTGCATATTGCAATATTTGCTGTGTTAGGAGGTCAACTGACCAATCTGCTCATGCCTTAGCAAAAGCGGTTGGTTTCTAGCCTGATCTTGAGGAATGGATTGCTTCTCCTCGTTTCATTTTATATGTACTGGTTTTTAATTTAATGGATTAATCCTTCCTTTGCTTTCAAAAAAAAAAAATATAGGTTCTTTTTTTTAAATTGTAGGTTTATTTGGTATAAACTGTAAATTCATTATCACTAAATTGTAAGTTCATTTTTTGTAAACTGTAAATTCATTTTTTGTAAACTATAAATTCATTTTTTATAAACTGTAAGTTCATTTTATTAGTAAACCGTAAGTTCATTATAAACTGAAGGTTCATTTTTTGTAAACTATTGATTCATTTTTTGTAAATTATAGGTTCATTTTTTATAGTTAAATATTTTGATATTTTCAATTTCTTTTGTAATATTAAATTGATAAATTTATAGTTTATGCCAAATTTTTTGTAAAAAAATAAGTCTATAATAATAATAATAATAATAATAATAATAATAATAATAATAATAATAATAATAATATTGAAAATAAAAAAAGAGATGTATAAAAACATAAATATGTATATTTAAAGTAATAAAAAAAGTTTGTTAAAAAATAAATAAAGCAATAATATATAAAATAAAAAAAGAAAGTTTATTAAAAAAAAATAAATCAGCATTTACGAAAGAGATTTTAGTATTTGTTGTTCTTCACACTTGTTTTGGATCCCTGAACCACAAAACATTATGGATAGAGGGGTTCATGATATAATTTATCGGTAATAATGAAACCAATAAATTATCTTAGACTAAAGGCCAATTTGACCCTTAAACTATTTGGACAGGTCCAATTAAGTCTAAATTTAACTTTATGACCTATTAGCTCTAAAATTTTTAACATACAACCTTATTAAGCCCAATTTTCACTTAATTATGACACATCTCTCATAAACGCATGTGTGATTCTCTCTCTTTTTCACAAACTAAAAACCATTCGTCCTCCTTTTCTTTCCAACAATGGCTTCATCCTTTTCTTGCATCTCCATGCCATCTCACTACCATAATTGGCACACCACCAACCATCATTACTAGCAACACAACTTACAAGATGAGACTTGATTTCTATCTTATCAAGGATGATGAGATTAGTAAATAAAAGCTCAAGATCAAAGCTTGGTTTGCAAAGAAAAGCACGTTGTAAATCCAATTTCATTAAACCATAATGATTGCCTTCTTTCTTTTCTTTACGATCTCATTAAATGAGATTTTTTTATTAAGAAATCATGATTTCAACCATGGTTGAAGAGGTGATTTAATGAGATTTTTCATACAAATCCAAATATTGTCTTCTTCTATAAATCTTTTTATTCTCAACAACGACTAAAATCGCGAAGAGATAGACTGATATTTGATTAGAAAAAGGAAATTCTAAAGGGGTTTTGGTTTCAAAATTGTAGAGGGATTTTGATTTTTGAAACTGCAGAGGGGTTTTGCTCCCTTTTTTTTTTTTTTTTTTAATTTCTGTTAGAATTCCTCGTCAACAACAATCTATTTATGTTATATTGTTTGGTTATTTTTTTGAATTCTTAATTGTGTATTGTTTTTGGATTCTTAATTGGTTTTGCTTTTGTGTATCTTTGATTACGCTTCTCATCTTGACATTGAAAAAAAGTTAAAAGCCAAGTGGCGAAGATTCAAACTAGATGAGATGCCAAAATAAAAGAAAAAGAGAAAAGTAATAAGCACGTGCCACAAATGATGACATACTTTAATAATCCATTTAATTGGCCTTTTGTGGAACCTCCAACTTCAAAATTTGCTTCCACAAGCCATTCTCACTCTCATCTCGATGGCCTTTAATCATCTTATAGGTAGATTTAATATTAAACCATGAGTTAAAGGTCCCTAGCAATGCCCACAAGCAATTCCACTTTCCTCTCCACACAATTGAAGCAAAAGAAGAGGCAATCCTTGTCGACATTTGAATAGGCAAAATGTGTACCATCTTCAAAGAGCAGTTGGAAGCATTTTTTGTTCTTTTTTCGTTTCGAAGTAGTGAGTTCTGGATTAAGGAAGAAAATTGTGATTTCTCTCTTTAAGCCAACGTTGTTATCAGAGCATTTTCAATTCTTTAACCTGAAAATCCTTTGTCTCTTTTCCTTGACCAATCTATCTGCACCCTTCCTTACGCGTGTGTTGCTGCAGCCTCACTCCGACATTTGGTGCAACAAGAACCTACAATCATCCAAGAGATTTGCATATCTTTAGCAAGATGTGTCCTTGAGAATGAGTGGAGATTTCCCAAATCAAGTGGAAATTCTTCTAGGGATAAGAATACCACATTATGTACTACCTTAGATTATTAATTGGATTCATACTTGGTTTTTTTGACAATGTAGAAAAGATTTTTGAAGAAATATCTGTGATAAGCTTGAGTTCATATCATGATACTTTTATTTTTTTTAATTTATTGCTAGAGAATCTGAGTGTAGTGAGATTGAAGTTTAAGTATTTTTACTAATTATCAATTTTGTCTATTTTTTATTTTAATTGATTTTGATAGAAAATTTGTTAAAGATAAACAAATTTTGATAATGGTGCTACATTTTTTTGTGGATTTTAAATTTATATTTTTATCATACAAAATGAGATAAATAAGAAAAATTTTTTAAAAAATTAGTAAATTTATTTTTTATTAGATTTTGACCACGTGAAAAACACTCCTATGGAATATAGGACTAGAGCTTAAATGAACTGAATTTTTAAAATTTGGGATTTAAATGGTAATAAAGTTAATTTTGGACTCAATTGAACTTGCCCAAATAGTTCAAGGGTCAAATTGACCTTTAGTCCATTATATTAATGGCCGAGCAAAAATGTGGTGGTGAGTGAAGCGCGTTGGTCAAGCAACGACATTTATCTTGTCTTATATTACCGACTTAAAGAATAGATGACTTTGATTAAGTCAAGGGTGTAGATTAAATGTAGAATTCTCTTTCTTCCATTTCATGTATGTGATTCCGTTATCAATGCCCATGATGTCGCTTTAAGGAGAAAATGATTTTGATCCCCTCAAGTCATCAACAGAGTCTTTAGACCATTTTTTTTTTTTTTTTTTATGTGGGAGGATTAGTTAGGGATCAACACGCTTTCAAACGCGTAACTGCACAGTATAGTACACTACCTCAATGCTACTGAGCAAAACCAACTGGCAGATTCTTTGAACATCTTTAGCCTTCTCTAACTGAGTTCTCTTCAATGAATCCTTGGCATTTCTTAATCTTTACCCCTTTCTACTTGTGCTTTCTCTTTCTTTCAATAAGCTGTACATCCAACAGCAATTCTTCCTTGGATAATAACATTTTGTTGGACTGTGGATCTGCTGATTCTCTGTCATTCAATGGAAAATATTGGACCGGCGATGTGGGCTCAAAGTTCATCCCTTCAAGAGGTTATGAGACATCAACAATTTCTGTAGCTTCAAGTCTGATTAATTATCAAGTTCCCAAGATCCCATACTCTACCGCACGCGTATTTCCTTCTCGTTTTACCTATGCTTTTCCGCTGTCTCCAGGCTTCAAATTCATTCGCCTTCACTTCTATCCAGCTTCTAGTTACTTAGGTTTGCAGGCCAGGATTTTTTATGCTCGTTTCGCAGTGCTAGTCTCCGGCAATTACACTCTCCTCAACAACTTCTGCCCTTCTGCTACTGCAAATAATTTACAATTATCTTACTTCACTAAAGATTTCGTAGTTAATTTGAAAGAAAACGTATTGAATATCACTTTCATTCCATCACCTAAGGCATATGCCTTTGTCAATGGCATAGAAATTTACAAATTCCCACATGAGTTCTATAATTATACTTCTAATGTAACCTCTGGTAAGATGTCATCAATTCCCCAAGAGCCTGCCTTTGAGATGCTTCATCGAATAGATGTTGGGGGAAGCAAATTCGATGATGGGATGCGCCTGCAATGGGTAGATGACTCCAGCTATATTCTGGGTTCTATGACTGGCAATGCCATTTCTACACCTAAGATGACGCAGGAACCTTGGAACATGTCAGAGTACGCTGCACCCGAAGGTCTATATGTATCAGCCCGGACAATGGGCAGTGATGATGCTGTTAACTTGAGCTACAACCTGACATGGACATTCCTTATCGATCCGGGTTTCAAATATCTTGTTAGGCTTCATTTTTGTGAGATTTCACATGGGGTTACAGAAGTGAATCAGAGAGTATTCCATGTTTATATTAACAACGTGACGGTAGAGGACAGCTTGGATGTTATTGCTCAGGCTGGAGCACCATTGATAGCTATTTATAAAGACTACGTAGTTATGGTTCCAGAAGGGACTGGAGAGAGGAAGAAACTGTGGCTAGCCCTGCATCCGAACACGAAGTCAAAAGCTAAGTTTGATGATGCAATACTAAATGGGGTTGAGATCATGAAACTCAGTGATGACAATAACAATTTTGCTCCGCTTGTTCAACCAGAAATCAGGAAAATAAAGAAGAATTCACTTGGTGTCATCATTGGGGGCGTTTTAGGTTGCATTGGTGGGATTTTAATATCATGTTTAATTGTATATCAATGGAGAAAAGGGAATTGCAACTCCAGATCTCATGACCACAAGAACTCGAGCATGCCACTCATGAGACCTTCCCGGCTCTGCCGTCAATTCACTTTGGCAGATATCAGAGATGCCACCAACAATTTCAGCAAAGCTCTAGTGATCGGCATGGGTGGTTTTGGTAAAGTTTACAAGGGTTCGATAGATGGTGGAGTCACCCAAGTGGCGATCAAGCGCAAACACCCTGAGTCGCACCAAGGAGTTCATGAGTTTGAGACTGAAATTGACTTGCTCTCCGCATTTCGTCACGTGAACTTAGTCTCCTTGCTTGGTTTCTGCCAAGAGAACAATGAACTAATTCTAGTTTATGATTACATGGCTCGAGGTACTCTCCGTGATCATCTCTACACGCAATGCCATCAACCATTATCATGGAATCAAAGGCTCAAGATTTGCATTGGCGCTGCTCGAGGGCTGCATTATCTTCATACAGGCGCAAAGAGTTCAATTATTCACCGCGATATCAAGTCTACCAACATATTGTTGGATGAGGAATGGGTGGCCAAGGTTTCGGATTTTGGACTATCGAGGTTAGGCCCCACTACAACATCAAGTAGCCACGTTAAAACTGAGGTGAAGGGTACTTTTGGCTATCTGGACCCCGAATACTATCGAAGTAGAACATTAAGCAAGAAGTCAGATGTTTACTCTTTTGGTGTGGTACTGCTTGAAGTACTATGTGCAAGACCAGCTGTGTTGGAGATAGAGGAGGAGGAAGACAATAAGGTCATTAGCTTAGCTGTATGGGCATCAAATAGCTATAGAAATGGTAACATTGATTGCATTATCGACCCATTTCTCAGAGAAAAAGTTGCTACTGCATCTCTCATTATGTTTGTGGAAATTGCAGTAAAGTGCTTGGAAAATCGGAGAGCACAAAGGCCATTGATGGGAGATGTTGTCCACAGTCTGGAATTGGCATTACAACTACAGGAGAGCACTGATGCTAGGGACTAAGCAGAGAAAATCAAGATCACTGTTAATGTAGCTGCTGTGATGTGACACTTGGAGCTGTCAACTTGTTTTTAATTTCAGAAAGTTTCTTTTAAATATGTAAATTTATGAGAATAATAACATCATATTCATAAATAATCTTATTTTACATTGATCTGCATTTCGTATGTAAAGTAATTTACGTGTAATACATATGCAAGATAGAATTAAAATTTCAAAATATTGAACCCTCTCTCTCTCTCTCTCTCTCTCTCTCTCTCTATATATATATATATATATATATATATATATATATATATATTTTCACCTCCCTACTGGAATCATGATCTCAGAAAATTCCACGCCTGGAGTCAAATCTGAATTCTTCCCCACCAACCCAGAGCTCATTGTTCTATCCTTATCAGGCTCATGAATTTGTAACTGTAGAGCCAACTCTACGTTCCAAAGAACCTCGCTCATCGTTGGCCGATCTAGCCCTTGTTCTGCCAAGCATTTTTTTGTGATCTCCATGAACTTTGCTAGAGATCTTAGAACAATCTTTCCTTCTAGATGTGGGTCAATAAGTTGATCCAAATCATCATTGCCATAGCAATTTAAGGCCCAATCAACAAAGCTTATAATATCTTCATCTTCCTGATTGTGATTATAGTCTTCTGCCGCTGTTAAAGGATTTAGCACAAACCTAGCAGAAAGTACCTCCAACAACACTACTCCAAAAGAGTACACATCAGATTTGTCTGTCAACTTATGAGTCTGGCAGTACTCTGGGTCCAGATACCCAATGCTACCCTTAACTTTGGTGCTTCCATTCGCAGGGTCTATTTTGGACAAGCCAAAATCTGAAATCTTCGCCACCCAATTCTGGTCTAACAGGATGTTGCTGGTCTTGACATCGCGATGCACGATTTGAAGCTTCATTCCTGTATGGAGATAGCATAGACCTTGTGCAGCTCCAATGCATATTTGGAGCCGCTGGTTCCAGGTAAGAGGCAATTTTCTCTCCTCGTTAGCAAAATGAAGATGCTCAAACAGCGTACCATTGGGCATGTACTCATATACAAGAATCATCTCCTGCTCATCATTGCAGTAGCCTATTAGTGAAACAACATTTTGATGCCGGAGAAGAGAAAGTGTCTTTATCTCTGCGTGAAATTCACCGAAACATTGTGGGTGGTTGCCTCGCTTAATGGCAACTGTAGTCATCCCACCATTGATGTGACCTTTATAAACCTTACCAAATCCACCAGCACCAATTACCCGGCTCTCATTGAGGTTGTTAGTGGCGGCTTTTATCTCCTTCATAGTAAAATAACGACAGACTGACTGGCTATGGCTCGTCTTATTGCTCTTTTCACTCTTCTTTCTCTCTGCTCTGATGCAGAAAATAAGCACGCTTACCATGATAAATGTCAAAGTCACACCAACAAGCAAACATCCAATAATCCTAACTAGTCTTTTCTTTGAACTCCTGGTTGATGTAGAAGATGGATTAACTGGCAATCCCTGCAGCTGCTGGTAAGGATTCGGTCCAGCAAGGTTACCATCATAACTACTTAATTTGAATATCTCCACCCCATTTAAGAATGCATCATAGAATTGAGGCTTCATTTCAGCATTGGGATGCAACTCCAGCCACAAATCCTGAATCGCTTGTCCTCCTTTCTCTTGAATGACCATTATGACATAGTCTTTGTACGTAGGAACACCTTGCCCTCCGCTCCACCCTATCACATCTGCTTGGTCCTCTGCTGTTTGATTATTTATGTATATATGAAATACCTTCTGGTTTATCTTTGTTATATTCCTATCAACCTCACAAAAATGTAGCCT
This sequence comes from Omphalea diandra, assembly GCA_949677035.1. Classification (NCBI taxonomy): domain Eukaryota; kingdom Viridiplantae; phylum Streptophyta; class Magnoliopsida; order Malpighiales; family Euphorbiaceae; genus Omphalea; species Omphalea diandra. Next base: position 32,844 of record CATIWR010010813.1, read on the forward strand.
AACAAGATACTTAAAACCAGTTTCCACAGGAAAAAACCAGCTTAAGTTATAGTTTAAGTAGATTTGAGAATAGCTATAGATACCCATATAACGACTGGTGCGGTATACCATGTCAGGAGCAGAGTATGCCGGTGTTGTTGATGTGTACCTGACCGAAAGATCAAAATCGAATGCCAGTTGTCCTCCCGCACTTCCAAATATGTATGGATCATCCATTGTCCAAGTGCGAAACATCCCAGAATCTGATATAGGAGAAACATCGTCGCCTCCCACATTGATTCTGTAAACTGTTTCAAGTGCAGATGTAGTATTGTCTAGCGTGAAAACTGCTGCAGGATTCCCAACAAGAGGGAGAGGAGCATTTTTACCCCGTGCGTAAAGATGCTGAGGCATCGAAACCACTTCAATTCCGTTCACAAAGGCAAACGCATCAGAAGCATTTGAAGAAGGGCTGAAAATGAGAAGAAGCGAATGGTTTTGCACATGAATTATGAATTCCTTGACAAAAGCGTTAACACTCCTGTAATTGGCAGTAAGAGAAGCACTGAAGTTGCTTAGGAGAGTATGGTGATAGCCATCTTTAACGGAGAGAAATGCCTTAGAGGCATCAAGACCAGAGTAGGAAGATGGATAGAAGTGCAGGCGAACGAACTTTGGACCTGGTGTGACATTGAAGGTGTAGGTGAATTCAGAATAGAACAGCCTTGCTGTCTTGTAAGGAACTTGAGGGACTCCAGGTTGCGTGGAAGAGGCCGTTGATGGGGAAGAATTGGCGTGCCTGAAATCAACAAATTTTGATCTTATATCACCAGTCCAGTTCCTGCCATCGAATGAGAGAGATTGGAAATAAGAGGAGCCACAGTCTAACGCAATATTTTCCAAGGGAACATATGCAGAAAGGAAGCAGATATTGAGGTGTAGAAGGATGAATATGTGCAGCAACAGGTGAGAGCAAGGTCCCATGGCAGGGGATTTTCTTGGGTTCTTGTCCTTCTATCAAAGAAGCTTTCATTAGCTGTATGCATACCACAGTTTGTGCTCGTCTTTTTAATACGGTGATTGAAGTAATAGCGAGAATCGTCCAAAAGTAATAGCGAGCAGACAGCGACATATATTTCCAATTGGGCCAATCATTTCGTATGAAACGAGTTGGAAGACTACTTTTTAAGAGAGTTTTTGGCACTTTTATTCTCAGTTTAATTGTTTGAATTGACTATTTTATCCTTTGTTTTTCTATGAAAAATTTCAAAATATCTATACAAATTATCTTTTATTGACCCTAAACATCTTGACTTTTATAATAATAGTTTCATGTTTCGAACAAGAAATATAACCAATGGCATATGGAAAAAGGAACAAAGATAAAAAAGAAATTAAAGTTGGAAATGAAAAATATATATTTATTATCAACAATAATAAGCCAACTTAGTTATCCAGTCACAACCCTCTTGTTTTTTGAATTAATCACAACATTTTAACCTTCAAAATTATTATCGTCAACATTTTTATTTGTTAGGAATGTTAGAGAATTTTTCATTGTGCCTTTGGACAAAACATAAAACAATGGACTAAATATATATATATAGATATATATATATATATATATAGATCTATAT